>PVKS010043515.1:0-14833 GCA_004027875.1 Aplodontia rufa | reverse complement strand
AACAAATATACAACTTGGAATGGATTTGAGGCAAATTGTGCCATAAGCAGATTTTCTTTAAGTGGCTAAACAAAGTTTAAAAAGCAAGTAACAATAAAAGAAAATGTTTCTGGTACAGGACCAGCAGTACAAAAAAATAGTGTACGAGTACCTGGATAATACACCCGTTTTGCAATAGTGCAACTTTTAAGTACATATTATTGACTGTCCATAGTCCACGCAGAGTTACAACTCCACACTTCAACAACAACATGCTGACAGTTCCTAAAGAAAACTACTTTTAAAAAAGGCATAACCCAGATGTTCCCTCATTTGACCAACTCCATCTAAAGTTTGGATGTGCAGAAGGGCTTAGATATATCCAGAGTAAGCCACATGCAACATGTTACTTGATCAATTTTCTAAAATAAGGTTTCAGGACAATGACAGTAAGATAAGGGAAGAAAACATGGAGGAATGAAGTCCTAATTACTATACATGCATATTTTTTTTGACAGTAGGGGAAATCTTTTACAGATAAGTTACAAACAAAGAAAAGGCAAATAAACAATTTTGTACAAGAAATTTAACACATTCTGTACAATGTCTTCACTTTGCTGTCATCATTTGTACAAACTCTTCATAGTTTACTTGACCATCACCATCAATATCTGCTTCCCTGATCATTTCATCAACTTCCTCATCTGTTAACTTCTCTCCAAGGTTTGTCATCACATGGCGAAGCTCTGCTGCACTAATATAGCCATTGCCATCCTTATCAAACACACGGAATGCTTCTCTAATTTCTTCTTCACTGTCTGTGTCTTTCATTTTTCTTGCCATCATTGTCAGAAATTCAGGGAAGTCAATTGTGCCATTACCATCAGCATCTACTTCATTAATCATGTCCTATAACTCTGCTTCTGTGGGGTTCTGCCCAAGAGACCTCATTACAGTTCCCAATTCCTTTGTTGTTATAGTTCCATCACCATCCTTGTCAAATAGTGAAAAAGCTTCTTTGAATTCTGCAATCTGCTCTTCAGTCAGTTGGTCAGCCATGCTGCAAGCGTTACCGGTTTCCGAGACACGACCACACAACCACTAGGCTCCCTTGCTCCACTCGGACTCCCATTCATTTATTCTTGACTTTATTGCTTGGACCATGGGAGTTTGTTTTTTAAAGGAAGACGCTGTTGACCCCTACGTCCTGTAGTGTTGATCCTACTTCTTTTTCAAGTACATTTAAAGTTGCTGGCTTAATATCCAGATCTTTGCACCATTTTGATTTAACTTTTGTGCAGGGTGAAAGGTAAGGATCTAATTTCAGTTGCCTACAAATGGCTGTCCAGTTTGTCCAACACCATTTGTTGAACAGGCTATTTTTCTTCCACACTATGTTTTTGCCCACTTTATCAAATATCAGACAGTTAAAGTATGGTGATTCATCTCAGAATCCTAATTCTATTCCATTGGTCTTCAGTTCTGTTTTGATAAAAATACCATGCTGTTTTTGTTACTATGGCCTTGTAGTATAGTTTCAGGTCAGGAACTGAGATACCCCCTGCTTCTTCCTTTCTGCTGAGTCAATGTTTTGGCTAATCTGGGTCTTCTATTATTCCATACAAACTTGAGAATTGCTTTTCTATATCAGTGAAGAATGACATTGGTATCTTGATGGGGATTGCATTAAATCTGTATAGGGCTTTGGGTAGAATGGCTGTTTTGATTATGTTAATTCTGCATAACCATGAACACGGAATGTTTTTCCAACTACTCAAGTCTTCTACAATTTCTTTTTTTTTTAGTGTTCGATAGTTTTTGTTGTAGAGGTCCTTAATATCCCTTTGTAAGGTTGATACCCAAGTATTTTATTCTTTTAGAAGAGATAATGAATGGGACAGATTTCCTGATTTCTTCTTCCTTGGTCTTGTCACTGGAGTAAAGGAAAGCTAGTGATTTATTGATGTTAATATTATAACCAGCCACTTTGCTGAAAATGTTTATAAGCTTTAGAAGTCTTCTTGTTGAGCTTATTGGGTCTTCTAGGTATAGGATCATGTCACCAGCAAATAGAGATAACTTGACTTCCTCTTTTCTTATACAAATTCCCTTGATTTCCTTCTCTTGCCTAATAGTTTTGGCAAAGGTTTCAAGAACTATCTTGACTAAGAGTTGTGAAAGTGGACAACCTTGTCTTGTTCCTGAATTCAGGGGAAATGCTTTCAGTCTTTCTCCATTGAATGTAATGTTAGCTATGGGTCTGTCATAAATGGATCTTACATAGTTAAAGTATCTTCCCTTCATCCCTATCTTCTCCAGGGTTTTGAGCATAAAGGGTGTTGAATTTTATCAAAAGCCTTTTCTGCATCAATTGAGATGATTATGTGATTTTTATTTTTAATTCTGTTTAAGTGGTAGTTACATTTATTGATTTGCATATGTTGAACCAGCCCTGGTTTCCTGGCATGAAGCCTACTTGATCATGATGTATTATCTTTTTAATGCATTTTTGTATCCGATTAGCTAGAATTTTATTAAGGATTTTTGCATCTATGTTCATTAGGGAAATTTGTCTGTAGTTTTCTTTTCTTGGTGTGTCTTTGTTGGATTTTGGTTTCAGTGTAATATTTGCTTCATAAAAAATGTTTGAGAGAGCTCCCACCCTTTCAATTTCATGGAAGAGCTTGTAGAGGATCAGTGTCAACTCTTCTGTGAAAATTTGGTAGAATTCTGCCATATATCCATCCGGTCGTGGGCTTTGCCTGCAAAAAGAGGAACAATCCAATTCCAAAGCTAATAGAAGACAGGAAATAATTAAAATCAGAGCTGAAATCAACAAAATTGAGAACAAAAATACAATACAATGTATCAAGAAAACAAAGAGGTAGTTCTTTGAAAAAAATAAACAGGATCGATAGATCCCTTGCCAACCTCACCAAAAGGAAGAAGGAAGTGAAGCAAATCAACAAAATCAAAGGTGAAAATGGAGAAATTACCATAGATTCAACCAAAATCCAGAAGATTATCAGAACTTATTTTGAAAATTTATATTCTGCCAAGTTTGATAATCTGGAGGATATGGACAGACACTTGACCACATACGACATCCCCACATTAACACCGAAGGACATTGAAAATCTAAACCAACTTAAATAGGGTAGAGAAATTGAAGCAGCAATCAAAGCTCATCCTTAATTTTTTGAGGATTCTCAACCCTGCTTTCCATAGTGGCTGTTCCAGTCTGCAGTTCCACCCATAGTGTGCTAGTGTTCCTTTCTTCCCACAACCCCTCCAGTGTCTTTGCCAGTCTGAGTGGAATGAGGTGAAACCTTAATGTAGTTTTGATTTGCATTTTTCTGATTACTAGTGATTTAGAACACTTTTTCATGCACTCATTGTCTAGCTCAATTTCCTCTGTTGAGAAATTTCTGTTTTGTTCTTTGTCCCATTTTTTTGATGGGAGTGTTTGTGTTTTTGTATTAAATTTTTTGAGTTCTTTGAAATTTTAGATATTAGTTCCCTGTCAGAGAAATCTCAGGCTATGATTATTTCCCATTTTATAGGTTGTATCTGGACAATTATGATCAATACCTTGGCTGTGCAGGAGTTTTTTGGTTTAATGGCATCCCACTCATTTATTCTTTAATTTTTTTCACTTTAGCAGTTTTGTTGAGAAGACTACTCTCAAATGCTAGAGTGTTGGTCCTAAGTTTTCTTCTAGTGGTTGTATGGTAGCTGGTTTAATTCCTAGTTCTGTGATCCATTTTGACTTGATTTTTGTGCAAGGTGAGAGATAAGGATCTAATTTCAAATTCCTGTAAATGCTTGTCCAGTTTGTCCAGCACCATTTGTTGAATAAGCTGTCATTTTTCCATGTTATATTTTGACCCCCTTAGACAAAGATCAGATTTTTAAAGATTTGCGCTACCTCAGAGTCTTCTAATCTGTTCCATTGGTCTTCATTCCTATTTCGATACCAGTACCATGCTGTTTTTTAAATATATTTTTTATTGAGTTTTTCACATGGTTTTTGTTACTCTGACACTTAGTTGTGTACATGGGTGCTGGGGTTTGAACCTGTGTACTTGCACATGATGGGCAACTGCTGTAACTACAGGGCCACCACTCCAGCCCTGCCACCATGCTGTTTTTAATACTACAGCTCTAGAGTATAATTTTAGATCTGGTATTGCAAAACCACCTGTTTCATCTTTCTTGCTTAGTAATGTTTGGGGTATTTTGGGTTTCTTATTGTGCCAAATGAATTTGAGAATTGCTTTTTCTACATCTGTAAAGAATGCGTTGGAATCTTGATAGGGATTTCATTGGATCTGTGTAGTGCTTTTGGCAGAATGGCCATTTTAATTATGTTAATTCTGCCTAACCAAGAGCATGGAACATCTTTCCATCTTCTCAGGTCTTCAATTTCTGTTTTCAGCATTCGATAATTTTCATTGTAGCAGTCTTACTTCTCTTGTTAGATTAGTCCCCAGGTATTTTATTCTTTTTGAGGATATTGTGAATGGGACTGATAAGCTGATTTCTTCATCTGCCCTATTATTGTTAGTGTACAGGAAAGCTATTGATTTATGGGTATTGATCTTGAGGCCTGCCACTTTGCTAAATCAGTTTATAAGCTCAAGCAGTTTCTGGAGGAATTTTTGGGGTCTTCTAGGTATAGGATCATATCGTCAGCAAAAAAGGGATAATTTTACTTCCTTTTGTTCCTATTCTTATCCCTTTGATCTCCTTCTCTTGCCTGATTGCTCTAGCCAGGGTCTTGAGTACTATATTAAATAAAAGTCATGAGAAAGGGCAGTCCTGGCCTGTTCTCGAGTTTAGTGGAAATTCATTCAGCTTTTCCCCAATTGTATTATACTAGCTGAGGGTGATAAATATATGGATTTTCCATAGTTAAGATGCATTCCTTTAATCCCTATTTTCTCTAGAGCTTTGAGCATTAATGTGTCCTGGATTTTATCAAAGGCCTTTTCTGCCTCAATTGAGATGATCATGTGGTTTTTGTCCTTAATTCTGTTTAAGTGATGAATCATATTTATTAATTTGTGTCATCCTTGCACAGGGGCCATGCTAATCTTCTCTGTATCATTCCAATTTTAGTATATGTGCTGCCGAAGTGAGCACATATTTATTAATTTGTAAATATTGAACCAGTCTTGAATATTTGGAATGAAGTCCACTTGATTGTGGTGTATTATCTTCTTGATGTGTTTCTGGATGCAGTTTACTAGAACCTTATTAAGGAGTATTGTGTTGATGCTCATCAGGGATATTGGTCTGTAGTTTTCTTTCTTTCTTTCTTCTTTTTTTTTTTTTTTTGATGTGTCCTTGTTGGATTTTGGTATCATAGTTATAGTTGCCTCATAAAAAGTGTTGGGTAGAGTTCCTTCCTTTTTAATTTCTTGAAATAGCTTAATAAGGAGAGGTGTTAGCTCCTCCTAATAGGTGTGATAAAACTCAGTGGGGGAATCCATCAGGCCCTGGGCTTTTGTTTACTGTATTGATTTGAGTGCCTGTTACTGGGCTCTTTAGTATTTCAATATCACTCTGCATCAATTTGGGGATGTTGTATGTGTCTAGATATTTGTTCATGTCTTCAGATTATCTAATTTAGAGTAGTATAGTGTTTCAAAATATGTTCTTATAAATCATTGGATTTCTGTGGGGTCTGTGGTGATTGCTCCCTTTTCATTGGTAATTTTTTTGATTCGCTTCATTTTCCCCTTTACTGATATTGTCTAGGGGTCTGTCAGTTTTACTTATTTTTCAAAGAACCAGATCTTTGTTTTGTTGATTCTTTTTATTGTTTTTTATTCTCAATTTCATTGATTTCATCTCTGATCTTGATTATTTCCTATATTCTGCTTGTCTGGGATTAGATTGTTCTTACTTTTGTAGGGATTTGAGGTGGAGAATAAATTTATTTATTTGGGATCTCTTCTCATTTTTATTGTATGGTATAAATTTTCCTCTTAATAACGCTCTCACGCTGTCCCAGAGGTTTCAATATGCTTTGTCTTCATTCTCTTTCACTTGTGAGAATTTCTTGATTTCTGCTCTCATGTCTTCTTGGATCCATTCTTCATTTAATAGGGTATTATTTATTCTCTGTGTATATGTGTGTTTTCTGTTATAATTTTTGCTATTAATTGCTAGAGTCATGGTGTCATGATCTGACATGATACATGGAATAATATCTACCTTTTTGTATTTGTTGAGATTTCCTTTGTGAACTAGATTTTGATCTACTTTGAAGAAAGATCCATGTGCTGCTGATAAGAAGGTATATTCAGCTGATTTGTGGTGGAATATTGTATAGATGTCTGTTAAATGCATTTGATTTATGGAGTTGTTTTGGCTGGTGATCTCTTCATTGTTTGTTTGCTTTGACAATTTGTCTATTCATGATAGAGGAGTTTTGAATTTTCCAAATATTATTGTGTTTTCCACAAGTGATTTTATGTCATGGAGTAATTTATTCACACAATTGGGAGCATTGTTATTTGGAGAGCATATATTTACTGTGGTTATATCTTCCTGTTGTATTGTTCCCATTAGAGGATATAGTGATCTTCTTTATCTCTTCTCATTAGTTTATGTTTGAAGTATACTTTTTGAGATCTAGGTATTGCAACATCAGCTTGCTTTCATGGGCCATATGCATGGTAGATTTTTCCCCATCATTTTACCTTCAATCTGTAAATATCATTGGCTGTAAGGTGTGTCTCTTGTATACAGCATATTTTTGGATTTTGTTTTTTAATCCAATCTTCTAATCTGTGTCTTTTCATTGGTGCATTGAGACCATTAACATACAGTGTTAGAATAGTTGTGATTGTGGTTCATAATCACCATGCTTTATTATTAAGTTGCGTTGTCTTGGTTGTCTATTGAAAGTGTGTACCTTTATTGAATTTCCTCTATTTGTGGGTTTTGAAGAGTGCTTGATTGTTCTTCTGTCTGGAGTTTATCTTGGAGGATTCTTTGTAATGCTGGTTTTCTGTTCCAGAGTACTGCAAATGTGATCTTATTGTGAAATGTTCTTATTTCCCCATCAAATTTGAAGCTTAGTTTTGCTGGGTGTAGTATTCGTGGATGCATGTTGTGGTCATTCAGACATTGAAAGATCTTCCATGATCTTCTTGCTCTGAAAGTTTGAGCTGAAAATTCAGAGGCCATCTTTATAGGTTTGCCTCTGAATGTGATTTGGGATTTTTTCCTTTGCAGATTTTAATATTCTTTCCTTGATTCCCTATTGTACATTTTGAATATATTTCAGTGAGCTTGTCATTTGATTATGCCTATTGGGTGTCCTGTAACCATCTTGGATGAGTATATCTGTCTCTATTTTTATTTGGGAAAATTTTTCTTTAACTATTTTGTTGAGAACATTCCTTATACCATTCGCTTGCATTTCAATTTCTTTCTGTATCCCAGTTACTCTTAGATTGTTTCTCCTAACTCCCAAACATTTTGAAAATTCTGCTAGTATTTTTTTGAATTTGCTTTCTTTGTTGTCCTTGTGCTCAAGCTTAACCTGTCCTCATTGTCAGAAGTTCTTTCTTTTTTCTATGGCAGTTAATCTATTATTAATTCTTCCATGGTTCCTCCTATGTGATTGACTTCAGATTGCAGCTCTGTTACTTCCTTTTTGAGTATGTCTATTTCTTGTTCATATTCTGTACTGACATTTTTAATTCATTCATTTGTTTTTCTGTTTTCTTTTAGAATTCATTTAACATTTTTATTCTTTTGAATTCCTCTTCTAATATTTCATCCACTTATAATATTTTTGGTGTAATCTTCTGATGAATTATAACCTTTAGGATGTGTTGTGTTAGCTTGCTTTTTTATTTTTCTTGTATTCATGTGTTGGGTTTTATGTGTCTGTTGAATGGGATTTCTCTTCCACTCTGATGTGTTGGCCTTTTTAGGGCATAGTCTTCAGTTGGTAAAGTTTACTAGAGTAATGTGGATTGATTATTTATTCATAGGTGTGGTTTCCACAGCCTGTGTTATGTCTCTGTTTTTGCTATAGCAATGAATGTCCATAGGTGAGAACTGGGGGCCCATCCATAGTGATTTCTATTTGTGTTCTGGTCTTTAGCTTGGAGTTTTGTCTCTTTTATTCTTTGTGTTAAAGTACAGCTGAAGATTGAGTGTCATTAATTTGTGTGTGGAGCAAGGTGCACTGTCTTTTGGTTGAGTTTCATTCAGTAACTGAGTTTTTACCACTTGAATGTGTAGTGTCCTTGTGAGTTTCCAGCACATCATAGAACAGGGGGAAACAAACAATAGCAAGAACTAATGTAAGCAGTATACACAATTAAACTGAATACATGGTTCTTACTATGATATCTACAATGTTAATTGCCACAAAAATCAGAAATGAGGGGCTGGAGTGGTGGCTTGGTGGTTGCAGCACTTGCCCAGCATGCTCAAGTACGTGAGTTCGAACCCCAGCATGACGTACACAGTGGAGTCTCAGAGCAAAGAAGGCCACATGGAAAACCAGAATAAAATTGATTCTTTCTATCTCTCTCTCTCTCTCACTGTCCCTCTGTCTTTGAAAAACAACTCAGAAATGATATTTTGGCAATTGCCAATAGCAAAACCAATAAGAAACCATGAACTATGCCTGGCATTGCAGCAAACAATGATATCAGCTATGACATCCACTGCAATAATATTTGCAACAGCATTGATGGTGGGAGCACTAGTTATATAAACCAATTAGTGCTAAAAGATGGTAAGAATATAGTTAATGAAAAGAAAAGAAAATGTGATAGAAAGGTAAAAAAATTTGCAGTTTCAAAAAGTGAACAGAAAGAATCCAGAAGAGATGTAATATGTGATGGTTATAAAGAAGGAGGAGAAAAACTAAATATAACAAAGTAAAGAAGAGTGAAAGAGAAAATAACAGAATAGGGGGAGAAAAAGAAGACAAAGGAGGAGGAGGAGAAGAAGAAGGGGAGAAACAAGAAAAACAAAATGAAAAACAAAACAACACAAAACCTACTAATCAAAACTCTAATCCTCAAAAGGCAAGGCAAAGAAAAACAGCTACATTTAAAAAATGCTAAAAATGAGAAAAAAAGTATGTGCATATATGTACATGAACCTATCAGAATAGCACACATACATGCATGTGAGCATGTGTGTGCATGCACATACACACATACACACACACACACACACACACACACACACACACCCCAAAAGAAAAAAAATGATTCTTAATGATCAAAATAGTCAATGAAAATAGATGGTCACTGTCTCTGCCTGTCTTTCATTGTGCTGCTTCTTGAGCTTTGCACTGAACATGAGAGCAAGGGTTGAGGGATGTTAAATTCTTTCTTTTTCTTGTTGCTCAATAAGCAGCCAGTTGGATTTCAAAAGTTCTCAGCTTCCCTTCTCAACAGTGTGAGGAAGGATGGGATGGGAAGTACTGTCAGCAGGAATGTTGTATGCACAGACCAGAATTACACTCCCAGGGTGGGGCTGCTGCAGTGTTTTATGTGTAGAGTTCCAGCATGTGGGGCTTTAGATCTAATCAGGCCTTAGGGGCATTGATGGGTGGTGTCTACTCCGCAGAGCTTAGATCAACACACCCCAAGATGTGACTGTTCCCACTCAATACTGGGATTCTGGATCTCATGAGCCTCCCCAGGATTCTACTTATGAGGTTGGAAGTCAATTGTTCACCACTTCTGCTGCCCACAAACAGCCTTTCTAAGCTTCCCAGGCTTAGTCCCTGAGTGTATGAACACCCACCTGTTTAGATTCTGATCCACTTCAGATGGTAATGTTAGCCACCAGACTTAAAGGTGGAAGTGAGCTGGGCTCACCTTTACTTTGCCAACTTGAATCTCACTGGGTAAAATATTATCTTTGTGTTTCGTGTTTTACTCTCTGTTAGGTACACCCTACATCACATACAGGCACTTTCCAGTACCATGCAATTGTGTTTGCTCAGATCTCCTAGCTCCTGCAGCAGCCATTATAGCATGGTCACCTAAAGATGGGTGCCATCTCAGCTCTGTGTGTCCATTTGGGAAACACAGGGCATTTCTCATGCATAAGCTTACAGTGCCATCTCTGGATCTATTAAGGGCAGGCTGTTTTTCTGTTTCAGGATTTTCCATACTAAATCTGTCCTTTGTGTTTCTGTGTTCTCTTTCCCTGTGTGCTGAACCAGTGCTGATACCATTGCTGCCATAACTGGCTTGGTTCCAATATGATCTTTTTTCTTTGCTGAATGTATTCAAGTTTCTGAGTCTCTAAAACACTCTCACTGTCCAATATTGAGTTTTAGTAAAATCTCTTTTTAACCTACCTTGCAGAGAAGCAATATCCTTGCTCCTTGAATCCTGAGTCATGGTGCAACTAGGGATGCAGCCTTCCTCTAGCTTGTCATCTTGAATCTCCTTTATCTATAGTTTCTTCAGTTTTTTTTTTATCATAAATGAGAGCTGAATTTTGTTAAAACCCTTTCCTGCACCTATTGAGATTATTAAGCAATTTGTGTCCTTTTTTCTATTTATGTACTGAACTATACTTATTGATTAACATATGTCATCCTTAGAATGAAACCAACTTGATCATGATGACTGATCTTCTTGATGAATTGTTAAATATAATTTGCTGATATTTCATAATAGATTTTTGCATTTATTTTCACCAAGTATATTGATCTGTTTCGGTGTCAAGATGATACCAACATCATAGAAAAAATATGGAAATGTCCCCCCTTTGTTTCTATTTCATGGAATAATTTGAGAAGCCTTGGCATTAATTCTTTAAAGTTTTGGTAAAATTCAGCTGAAAATTCATTTATTCCTTGGATTTTTGTTGTTCTTGGAAGAAGAGGAGGAGAAGGAGGAAAGTTTTGTTATTGTTTCAATCTCAGTGTTTTTTATTGCTCTGTTTAGATTTTCTATAACTTCTTGTTTCACTTGCTAGAAATTTATCCATTTTATTCTAGACTTCCTAATTTATTGGAGTATGGTTTTTTTGGGGGGAGGGCAGGGGAAGTTACTGGGGATTGAACCCAGTACTTAACCACTGAAATACATCCTCAGCCCCTCTTTTTATTTTTAAATAGGTTCTCACTAAGTTTCTCATGACCTCACTAAGTTGCTAAGGCTGACTTTGAACTGGTGATCCTCCTACCTTAGCCTTCTGAGCCACTGGAGATACAGGCAAGTGCCACTATGCCCAGCAGAGTATATGTTTTCAAAATAGTCTTTAATGATCTTCTGGATTTTGTTGATGTCTGTGGTTATATCTCATTTCTCACCTCTTATTTTGTTAATTTGGGTATTTTCTCTCTTCTGGTTAATTTGTCTGGTTTAGAAACTTATTTTTTCTTTAAATAAACTCTTCATTACCTTTATCTTTGTTATGTTTTTCATTGTCTACTTCTTTAATTTTGGCTCTAATATTACTTATTTCCTTCTTTCCAATGGTTTAGGAATTGGCTTGTTCTTGTTTTTCTAGGACCTTAAGATGTGTCATTAGATTTTTTATTGGGATCTTTCTGATTTTTTCTTAATGTAGGTATTCATACCTATAAACTTTCCTCTTAAAACAATCATTGTAGTGTCTGAGAGATTCTGATATATTATATCTGTATACTCATTTTACTCTAAAAGAGAGATGGGAAGATGGTGAGCTGAAGGGAGGTGGCTTTTCCTGTGGCTCCAGTCTGGATGGGAAAATCCTAGTTTATCTTCAGTTTTCCAAGGTGCATTCAGGGGAATTTATATATGAACTCCTAGTGCTAGTTTTTGAAGCTTTTCTGAGGAGCCGAGTCCTGGGAGTTTCATGTGGAAAAAAAAAAACAGGGATTTTATGCTTCCCGCCAGGGACGCAGGTGGTTGGCTGTGTTGACTTCCTGCCGGCACAGCCGCCATTGGCCAGCAGCTGACAGAGCATGGAGAGGGAAAAAGGATTCTATCTGTCCAGCCAGGAATGGAGGTCAGCTCTGATACATTCCTCACGAGGCAGAACAGCCATGGAAGAACAGCCTCAGGGGCTCTGAACAGAGTCACTGACCCCATCACTGCTGTGATCCCATCCCTAATAAAAACAGATCATCAGGCAAGTGCATTTGCACACATCCACTGAGCTCACACACTGCAGGGTGTGAGAGCTGTGCTGGGAAGTGGCCTGCTGAGGTGCCCAGTGGAACAGGTGGCTCAGAGGGATAGCCGGGCCACCATTCGGAGCCCCAGGACACAGCTCACTCTGACTTTTTAGAGCAGCCTATGAAAACTGCATCAGAAAAAGGCCATGGGATTCAGTCTGATCCAGGAAGAGAAGGCCTAAACCAGGCTCAGGCTCCACCCTTCTTAGGAGGTCTTCAGTTTGTGGAATAAAGGGGTGCAACTCTCTGCCCGGTCCACTCCCCCCAGCTAGAAGGATCATGTGACAAGTTAAAGGCTCTGAGTCTTCTGCCACAAGAGACAGCACATGCATCTCCCAGCAGAGGGAGAATAGAAATCATCCATACTCCCTGCTCATTAAGTCTTCTGGCTTCAGCTCCCCTGGGAGGTTGGCAAACTTTGGGGTTACCAGAACCAGTCCTCATCATTGGAATCCCCTCCTAGAAATCCCAGGAGTCTGAGGACACCTCAATCCTGTTTGTGAGATCACATAACCAGACTGAGAGATATTCATATTGAAACCCAGAAGGACAGTGATCATCTCCTCAAAGGTCCCAGAGATGCCCTTACTGTCTATAGTTTCAAGTTTTCGTTGAGAATTTTTTACTCTTTATCTGATTTTGCATACATATATACAATTTTTTACTTGTTTGCCTATTGTTTCTCTCCTGTACCTGATGCATATTGATATAATAGCTGGAACAGTTTATTAGTTCATGGACATGCAAAAATATTAGCTTTTTAAAATTTTTCCAAACTTCTTTTTTGTTTTTTATTTTATTCTTTTTTATGTTCTTGTTTGTTTTAGCTTGTGTCTTTGTACGTTTGCTCATCTCCTTCTCCTCCCTCATGAACAGAGGGATTCTGGTCAGCACAATTGTATCAGAAGTATACTGTGCTTGACCTCTCTACATGTAAGTAAAACATGTGCTTCTACCATTTTGCGATCTGCCAAATCTTATTAATATCTCTTTATCCCTCCTATATTTCACTACTGCTATTCTTGCTTCCCCTAGGGCATGCTCTTTCTTTCTTTTTTTTCCTTTTTACTTTTATTTTCTGGACTGAGTACTGAACTCGGGACTTTGTGAGTGCTAGGCAAGCACTCTGCCACTGAGCTAAATCCCAAACCCATATCTTTTTTTTTAACTTCTTTTTTTTATTAGAAGTATATAGAGATACAGTTGAGGGGGAAACATTATCAAAACAGTAGCAATCAATGTATATAAACTTTGTTATCCAGGGGTAATGCCAAAACATGGATGACCATCTTGGGTTTTGCCTGTTGCAGTTTCCCCCATAAGAACTCATGCGTTAAATGGGTAGCTCGTGGAGGAATGACATTGGCTTCTGGGATGGTTCCCCCATCTTCCCAATCTCCAGACTCCTATGAGTTCTTCATATACCCTCCCCCCCTCCCCATTCCCCTCCCTACACCTCCAAGTATCCTAGAGAGCCATCCCCCTATTGCTCTGAAAGTCATTCAATTGGAAGTTTTGTTAGGTTAGCCGTCTGCCCTACTGCTTCCCCATAAATTCTAGCATCAACGGATGAGAGAAACAATTTGGCCCTTGAGTCTCTGAGCTTGGGAGACTTCACTAAGCATAATTCTATCCATCGTCATCCATTTGATTTCAAAAACCATCATATCGTCCTCTTTAATGGCTGAGTAGTATTCCATAGTATATATGTACCAAAGTTTTTGTATCCACTCGTCCAGTGATGGGCATCTGGGTTGGTGCCATAGTCTAGCTATAGTAAATTGAGATTCTATAAACATTGAGGAAGCCACATCACTATAATACGCTGATTCTAACTCTTTTGGGAAAATTCCCAGGAGTGGGATAGCTGGGTCGTAAGGTGTTTCCATCCTTAATTTTTTGAGGATTCTCCACACTGCTTTCCAAAGTGGCTGAACCAGTTTGCAGTCCCACCAGCAGTGTAACAGTGTTCCTCTTTTCTCACAGCCCCTCCAGCATCTGTCCTTGTTTGTATTCTTCATTTTTGCCACTCTAACAGGAGTGAGGTGGTATCTCATTGAAGTTTTGATTTGCATTTCCCTTATAGCTAACGATGTAGAGCATTTTCTCATATATTTATGGGCTTTCTGGACTTCCACTGGAGAGAAGTTCCTTTTGCGTTCTTTAGTCCATTTATTGATTGGATTATTTGTGAGTTTGGGGTTTAGTTTCTTTAGTTCCCTGTATATTCTGGATATTAGCCCTCTGTCTGAGGTGTAGCAGGCAAAAGTTTTCTCCCATTCTGTGGGTTCTCTCTTGATGCTCTTGACTAGATCTTTAGCTGTGCAGAAACTTTTTAGTTTAATTGCATCCCATTCATTTATTCTTGATTTTACAGCATGAGCTATAGGAGTTTTGTTAAGGAAGTAGCTGCTGACTCCTATATGCTGTAGTGTTGACCCTACTTCTTTTTCTAGTAAGTTTAAAGTTGTAGGCTTAATATCCCAGTCTTTGATCCATTTTGATTTAATTTTTGTGCAGGGTGAAAGATAAGGATCCAGCTTCAGTTGTCTATACATGGCTGTCCAGTTTGTCCAACACCATTTGTTGAGCAGGGTGTCTTTCTTCCACACTATACTTTGGCCCCTTTATCAAATATCAAATAGTTAAGGACATGGGGGTTTCTCCAGGATCTTCTATTCGGTT
>PVKS010043514.1:0-14832 GCA_004027875.1 Aplodontia rufa | reverse complement strand
TTGATTCCAGACACAAAAAACAAATAAATAAATATAAAGGAGGAACTGGGGATGGTGGTATACAACTGTAACCCCAGTGATATGGGAGGTTGAAGTAAAAGCACCACAAGTTCAAGACCAGCCATGGCAACTTTATGAGATTCTGTCTCAAAAAACAAAAATTTAGAGGATGGAGTAGTGGCACAGCAGTTATGGCACTTGCCCAGCACTCAGGAGGACCCAGATTCAAACCCCAGCCCCATATATGCAATGAAGTGTCAGAGGAACAAAAGCCACATGAAAACTAAATAAAATTGATCCTCCCTCCCCGCCCCTCTCTTCCTGTCCCTCTTTCTCTTTAGAAAAAAATTAAAAAACTAAAAATTTAAAGACTGGAGATATAGCTTAGTGGTAAAGCACCTCTGGGTTCAATCCCCAGTACAAAAATAAATGAATAAATAAATGGGGAACTCCTGAGTATATACCCCACATATGAATGCTCATAGTGGCATTACTCAAAGAAGCCAAAGACTGCAAACAACCCAAATGTCCACCAACTGATAAATAACCAAACTTTAGTACAGGCACATGCTATAATATGAAGAAATCTTTAAAACATTACAACAGAAACAAGTCACAAAAGAACACATATTATATCATTCCATGTATGAGAAACGTACAAAATAGACAAACCCACAGAGACAAGAAATAGTTTCCAGGTTACTTAGGAAGATGAGATGAGTGAAGGTGATAGCTAAAGACTCAGGACTTCTTTTGGGGTGATGAAAATATTCTGGAATTAGTGGTGATGGCTGCACCCAAGTGAATAGACTTAAAACTATCAAACTGTACACTTTATTTTTCTGAGAGAGGAGGAGACACAGAAAGAAACAATTTTATTTATCCATCTGACCTTTGCTTCTCTGACACTCAGTTGTGTATGTAGTAATGGGGTTCGAACCCAGGTCTTTGCGCATACCAGGCAAGCACTCCAACCACTGAGCCATGGCTCCAGCCCAGAACTGTACCCTTTACATAGATGAATTGTGTAGCATGCAAATTGTATCTCAGAAAAGCTGTTATTGAAAACAATGATAATGAAAGAATTGTCAGAGGTATAAATTAAACAAAATTAGTCACAATTGATAATTGTTGAAAGGGTAGGAGATGGTACAAGGAATTTACTATACTAATCTTTCTACTTTTGTACATTTAAAAAAATCGAATAATAAAATGTTCACAGCACCACTGTCTCTCACACATGGATTAGGCCAATATCGTCTTAACACATCATCCTGCTTCTACTCTTGCCCCCTACAGTCAATTAACCTCGCTGTAACTCCAACAATCTGTCTAGAAGGTAATTTAGGCTGGACTGGTGGTGCATGCCTGTAATCCCAGATCCTCATAAGGTACTCAAGAGGCTCAGGCAGGAGGATAGCAAATCCAGGCCAATCTGGACAGCTCAGCAAGACTGTGTCACAAAAAAAAAAAATAGAAAGGGATGGTGCTGTAGCTCAGTGGCAGTGCCCCTGGCTTCAATCCCCAATACAAAAAAAAAATAAAAATAAAAAGAAAGTAATTCAGATCACATCCCTCTTCTACCATGAACCCTACTGTAGCTCCTCTTTACTCTCAATGTTAAAGCCAAAGGCCTACAAGGCCCTACAGCATCTTGCGTCTCCGTTCCTTCCTCTCCCACTATCCTGCTCCCTGGTGTTTCTAGAATATGCCAGCACTGCGCGTTCGTTCTCAGGTTACAGAAATGGTATGAGGAAGGGCAGGAAAGATGGTAATCACTTTGCAAATGAACAAACTGAGCCGCACAAAGTTAGACACTTAGCTGCCAAGCTACAGTCGAGTCCTTTTTAAAGACCAAGTGCACTCAAGTTTGAAGAACGGGAAATGTCTCAGGACTAGAAGAGTTCTCGCACCAGGGATACAGTCAGACAGACACCGCCGCGGTGGCAGGAGAAGCAAAACCAGTCCCACTCGTCGTCTGAGTAACCTGGGTTCTCACGCTCTAGAAGCGCGCGGCCGGAACCGACTAGGGCCCCTGTAGGGTGCGCAGCCTGTACATTAGCAGGAGTTTCGGAGGCAGAACGCCCGTGAAACAACCCTGTCTTGGGAAAAGAGGGCCACACCTGTCACCAGAATCGGTCAGAAGTGAGGAGGGCTGGAACAGCCGGCTGCAAGAGTTCCCGGGGTCCCGACGCTCGGAGAAAGTCCCGCGTCGGGCAGTCGCCCTTCCTTTCCCCGCGGCCGAAACCCCCGCTTCCGGCTTCCGGTGTCGTAGCTGTGAGATCCGGAAGTAAAACACAATCCCTGACCCCGTGAGTAGCAGAGGCTAGCAAGAGGTGCAAGGCCACGGTAAAGCCACTTCCTAGTGCAGAGGCAAGCCCAAGCCCTCTAGTCTAAGCTAGCGTGCTGGACGCTCCCCAGCGACAAGCACCACTCCCTACTTTTTAGGGCGTCACCATCTACATTACCCCTAGTCTTAGGGCAACGCATCCAGTCGCCGGGCGTTCCTCTGCCGTCCCACCCCTGAAGCGGGCGGGGCCAGGGCTAGGCGATAGAAGGCCCCTCCCAGAAGCCAGAAGGGTGCCGGGGAGGCGTGGCCACGCTCCCGGCGGAAGTGGAAAACCAGAGCGTAGGGTGAGGCCGGTCTGGCAATTGGGTCGCGGGCAAACTGTGGAACTGTCCCCGTGCCCACGAAGCATCCCGATTGTGGGGCAGTTAGGACAAACGTGGCGAGCGGATCCCCTGTTGGAGCAGCTGTCCGAGGGGCGGGGCTGCCCAGGGATGCGCGCGCACTTGTCCTCGCCCCTCCTCTCCCTCTCGAGAGTGGCCGGGAAGGCCCCGCCCCACGCGCCTCGCCTGAGGCGGGTCAGCTCAGCCTAGGCGCCCGCCCCCGCTGATTAAATGGGCCGACGGGGCTCGAAGCCCCGGAAACGGCCGTGCACTCCGGGGCTGTGAGCAGGTCGAGCGACAGCGACGAGGCGCAGGTAACGGGGTCGGCAGGCGCCGCACCGGCCGAGGGGCGTGCTGCCCGCCGCTGCACAACGCGGCCTTTTGATACGCCCTATTTATCTAGATGGTCTTAACGATCCAATTGTAATTCGCACTTCCCCCATCCGACCCTTGAGGACCAGACCCTGAGAGAGGAAGGGACTTGCTGTAATCACCCAACTTGGCAGGGGGAGGGGTGGAGTTGAACTCCATCATCTGCAAAATCCAAAGTGCTCCATTTCATTGTGGAGTTTCTGGCAAAGTCCGCAGTGAGATGGTCCCGGGCATGTAGTGCAATGCTCTGGCAGGATGTTATCCAGTTGCCCAGAATTGATGCTCTAGCTGAAATCCAGCTAGAGGAATTCGTGCTTTGAAAAATTTTGTAATGTATGCCCTGAAAGAAGGCAGCAATAAGGCAAGAGCCCAGAGGCAGCAGTTTCTAACCCACCAACCCTCCTGCCCCACCCCAGCCCTTCCCCATAACTGGCTTGCTTCAGTAATCTGTCATGAGCAGGTAAAGGCCCAAAGGACTCCTCAAGAAGGAGACCAATTTGTCAGCACTCTTCTGTTCTGTCTTGCCAAGGAGTCTTTCTTTCACCAGGGAGCACGATGGCAGAGCAGGTGGCTCTGAGCCGGACCCAGGTGTGCGGGATCCTGCGGGAAGAGCTGTACCAGGGCAATGACTTCCACCAGGCTGATACACACATATTTATCATCATGGGTGCATCGGTGAGTCTTCCCCAGGCCCCAGATCTGAAAACTCAGACTTTGAATGTGGGCATTGTGCAAAGCACTTCCCACTCTTGGTTGTTGTGGGACTTCATGGGCTCTGATAAATTGAGCTCTAACTGTTGCCCTGCCCGTGTGCCATTACCATCTTGGCACTACCTGCTATACACATACTTGTGAAGTATTTCTGAAATCTGGTCACCCATTCAGTGTAGACAGGAGTCCTGGAGCTGCCACGTGCTAAGGGATCAAGTAGTTGCACTTGTTCCTTCTCAGTGGGGAAAACTGAGAGGCAGACAGAGACTGCGGTTCATTCTGTATTTTTCATACCTGCTTGTGACTTGACAAATGCCACACAGTCAGTTCCAGAAGTAAGATCTGAAGTCCTATCTCTGCCTCTTCTCTAACAGTGAAGTTTGCTGGTCATAAACACTGGGTCTTTGAACACACACCTCCTCTTTGCTAGAACTTCCAAAGCCTCCTGAGGAGCTCTGCCCACCCTGCCTGGCCCAAGTACTCTAGCTGGCACAGCTACTATTTTGCTCTAATAGAAAAGGCCAGTGAGTAGAAGCAAAGGCAGAAGCATTGCACATTGACAGTACACGGTGGTGCGGGACAGGAAGAGAGTCCCTGCTGGAGCAATGGCCCTAAGGGATCCATGGCCCCTGACTACAACACCCTCTTGTGTGCTGTGTAAGACAAGTACAAGGACTGATGGGACCAAGGTTGGATGACAAAAGTGGTTTCAGTTGTTTACTTTTAACCCTAGATGTGCCTAAAACTGCTCAATGTTGTGTGACATCTTCACCATTAACTAATCGTGTGATCTGGAGCAAGAGCTCCATCAGAATTAGGTAGCTCTTGATGAGATAAGGTCAGAGCCTAGCATGTTGTGAGCCCCTCCATGTTGGAGGAATTCTGTAGTTCTTTATTCATTCAGAATATGCCGTCCGCCCCCCCCCCCTTTCAAATCTGCTCCCTGCCACCTTTATATTTCTTTTTTCCCTGTGTGGTACTTGGAATTGAACCAAAGGGCACTTCTGCCACTGAGCTGCAGCCCTAGTCCTTTTCATTGTGAGATAGGATCTTGCTAAGTTGTGCAAGCTGACCTCAAATTCATGATCTTCCTGCCTCAGCCTCCCTAGTACTTGGGATTACAGGTGTGCACCACCATGTCCAGCCTACCTTTTTATTTCTGATCAGAACTTAGGAAAAGAATGAGGAGGAGAACCTGGGAGAAGGGCTCTGCCACTGGAAAATCAAGGGTAAGCCACCCCAAGCACTGTCCTCTGACACCTAGTACCCTAAGGTCCACAGGAGGTACCCAGTTGAGGCACACAGTAGGACAGGCTTGGCATTAGTCCTGGTCCCATTTGAGGAGCCATACCTGTGTCAGCAACAAACCTTAATATCTAGGACTCTGACCATTAGGCCCTCAGTCCAAGGAGCAGACTGGAGAAGAAAGTGAGGAGGATTTCTCTTCCCTTCCCTATCCCTACCCCATGTTGTTACAATCACAGGCCAACAGTGACCCAGACCACAGTGATGGAATAAAACCCCAGGGCCCTCAGCTCTTGGAAACCTCACTGAGAGCATCCAAGCTTGCTGTGTGACTGGAGCAAGTGTCTGTCTCTCTCTGACCCTCAATGTTTCCACTAGCAAACCAGGGCTTTGCCTTCTTAGGCTGATTCTGTGCATTCTCGCTACCCTGGGATTAGGCAACCATGTTTCATTGCAATCAGTAGGGTTCCCCTTTGCTCTCCTCTCCTCTGGGGGTGAGAACGAGAGGCTTCCAGAACATAAATGGGAAATGCTGGCTCCAGTGGAAGGGAGCAAGGGAAGATGAAAGATCTTCTGAAGAGCCCATTGTTTCTCCTCCTTCCGCCACTGTAGGGAGGGACTCTATGCCCAGGCAGCACCCAGAAGAGTTCCCGTCCTTAGGCCTCCTTCCACACCTCACAGCTCACTTGCTAGAGGAGGTAGGCAGGGTACTAGCAAGTTCTCCATTCATTCATTCAACATGTACCAATCAAGTACCTCTTCCAGACCACAACAGCCACAGTGCCCACTTACCTCAGGGGGCCAATAGACTGTGGGGAGCCAGGGACCCAAAGGGAGTAAGCAGACCAAGAAGAATTCAGAGGGAGTCACAAGAAAGAAGCCACAATGGGCCCCTGTGTCCCCTTCCCATGAAGAAGGTCTAGAGAGCAAGGCCTTCAGGTAAGAGCCGAGGGCACATACCCAAGTAAACGGAAGAGCAGTGCCAAAGCCCTAAGTCAAGAACAAGTTCAGTATGACCTAGAAACCAAGAAGAGGCCAGTGGATGGACAAGCAGGACAACCAAGGCAAGCTAGGCCCAAATAGCCATCCTCTGCCACTTCCTCCCTGGGCAGCTTACCCAACCCTCACCCAAGTGCCAGCTTCCTTCCTCACAGTTACCAAATGGGTTTTCAGCCCTGCAGCAGTCCCGTGCCATGGCCACTCCCCCTTCTCAACACTCCCACCCCCACCAGGAAGGGACTGGAGGTACTTACTCGACAGAAAGCCCTGGCTTTATAGACTAGCGTGGGGGAAGGAACCATGGGTCTGGAAGGATATCCTCCCCTGCCTGAGGACCTTGGCAAAGCTGCAGAGTGACCCTTCCCCCTACATAGGCGAGGGAAAGAGAAGACAACTGGGAGTCCACGTGGGCAGCGCAGCTCACTGCAGGGCCCCCTCCTCCCTGGGTCTCATTATTCCCACACGGACCATGATGGCCATGGCATGATGGGTGCTCAGGATTCATCCTAATGATCCGCTGTGTGAGGAATGCCCTGGCTGCCCCAGCCCCTCCCTCTTCTTGGGAACCTTCAAGGCTGACTTTCCCCTTGGGCCGATAAGATTCCTGCTGTATCATGATGACGTTGGCATTCCCCCAAAGACCTGGTGACTCAAGATCCCCAGAGTGTAGGAGGAAGGCCTTTTTGTTAGTTTTTCAGCGTGAACTTACCTCGGCAGCCCCACGTTCTTACCTCAGTGGCCAGGAGCCAGCTGGGCCTCTGCCAAGCCCAGGGCTCCACCTTGGAAGGCTGGATGAATCCTTAATCCCAACAACTGTTTGGGACAAGATGGCTCACTCTTGCTGGGCCTCCACCCTAAAACCCTCACACCAGGACAAAGGGCTGCAGTGATTTGGGTTTATAAAACAGGAGGCCGAGCCAAACCTCAGGTGACCACAGGCAAGTGGTAACCCAGGTCCCTTTGCCCTGTACTGCTCCTGCTAAGCTGCAGTTTGAGTCGATCCCTTCCCCACCATGATTCTTAGGCAAAGTGAGGGGTGGTGAAGATGATAGGGTCTACGTGCTCCTCCAATTTCCCCCACCCCCACACATGGCATGTTTAGGTTTGTGGTCTCCCTGTATTTCTTGTTCCAGAGGAGCCTAGTGAGAGCCTCACATAACAGCAGGGACGGAATGGCCATCCCCAGCCCTGAAGAGAGCGGCTGCCCCTCACCCCCACTGTTCTTGGTCCTACCTCACCTCTCCTTTGGGTGACTTGGAGCCCAGCAGACAGTCGGTTGCCGGACTGAGCTGAAACAAGGCGAGCAGGTTCTATCTCTATTTAATCCCAAAGGGAACAGCAAAAGCAAACCGCTTGGGGTGTGGAGTAGCTATGACTCAGCAAACCTCCCCTGCCACCAATCCCCTGCCTGCAGTCTGTCCTGATTCCTCCCAATCTGTTGGAATTTTATCACAAGCAAACATTGCCTGCTTAGAGGGTTTTGCAGGTCGAGATTCTTTCAGGATCCAATTCCCAGCAAGCTGGCCCTTTCTGGAGTATGTGGAGTCAACATTGAACCATCCAGACATGGCCAGTGCTCCTACCAGCCCTGCTGAGGGGAGAAGTCAGAGACAGGCATTGACAATGTGCTGGGAAGCTGAGAGCCGTGTTGGGGGAGCCCCTGGCAGGGAGGGGGTCATCTGAGCTGCACCTTGAGGAGACAGAAAGACATGGTAGGTTAGAAGCTTCACCCAGGAAAGAACTCAGTGGCTTTGGGGAACAGTGAGTAAGCCTCTGGGTGACCCAGCTGAGCATCAGATGAAGGTCCAATGTATGTGCAGATGGGTGAAGGTCCCACAAGCAATCAGAGTCCCGCTGGCAGCAGTTCTGGGACATTTTCCTGAAGATAGTCACTTCAGCACTGCAAGGCCAGGGAGGCCATTTAGCCCAAGCTCCCAGAGGTTCACATGGGTTTGTTTGGTTGTTGTTGCTTTAGTTTCTTTGTTTTGTTTTCGTTCTAGGGACTGAACCCTAGGGCACTTTACCACTGAGTTACATCCCAGACCTTTTAATGTTTTGTTTTGAGGCAGACTCACTAAGTTGCTAAGGGCCTTGAACTTTCAATCTTCCTGCCTCAGCCTCCCAAGTTGCGCCAGGCCCCAGAGGTTCACATGGCAGGTGGCAGTTACAATATGAACACACTCCAGAGTGCTCAGATCACTTGTGGGCAGTTGGCAGACTTGGGAAGAGGGTGGAGGGAATTGGTTCTCCAGGCCAATGCAGGGCCCTCTTTTTTGGGAACAGCCCACTGTGGAAGTCTTGGGACCCCAGTAGACCCTGGAGATGGCCAGTAGACACTTGCCTCCATGGATCTGTCACTCAGCAAAGCAGCTGAAAAGCACAATAGCCAAAGCACCAGGAATTCCTAAGTGCCCATGTCATCCCTCCCTGAGTAGCCATTGTCCACCCATGGTACTGGGGATTGAGCTCGGGTGCTTTTCCACTGACCTACTTCACCAGCCCTTTTTGTTGTTTTGAGGCAGGGACTCATTAAGTTGCTAAGATTGGCCTCAAACTTGTCATCCTCCTGCCTCAGCCTCCCAAGCAGCTGGGATTACAGGTGTGCATCACCACACCCAGCTGTATTTTAATCTTTAAAATCAACATAAGTCTGCAGGGAAGGCTTCTACAACTTATTTTTGCATGGATATTCAAATCATTTATCCCTGGAGATAGGTTTTCTGTCTGGGTTGAGTTGAGATCTGGTTTGGGCCAGTGCTTCATGCCTGTGCCACCCACTCACCTCTCCCCGCAGAGTAGAAGAGCCGAGTGCAGGGAGGGTTCTCAGCCCAGACCTTCCCACGCTCTTGATTATAGGGTCTGAAATGAAAGGGCAAGTGCCCTGCTCTGTTCTTCAAGAGTGTACTGGCCCTTCCTGCCCCTTCCTCTTCCACCTTGTTTGTCAGGTTACAAAATTAAAGCTTATTGGGCTGTTGATGGTGACTGGGTCACTGAACTAGATGAATAGATTAGCTTGGAGAGGAGAGATGTGTTTCTTCCTGGGTGCCACTGCTGCCCAAGAGCATGAAGTGTCTGTGCAGGTGATTTTTAGAGGATTTGTATCATTTCTTCCATAGTGGGCCTTCACATTCGCTTCTAGTTCTTTTTCATTTTTTTTTCTTTTTTGGCAGTACTGAGAATTGAACCCAGGGGCACTGAACCACTGAGCTACATCCACAGCCCTTTTTGTTTTTTTACTTTGGAACAGGGTCTCCCTATGTTGTCCAGGCTGGCCTTGAAATTTTTATCTCTTTGTTTAGTCTCCTGAGTAGGTGAGATTAAAGTTGTGTGCTACCACACCTGGCCACAAAAGTAAATGTTACAAAGAATCTAGAAATAGAGCTGGGCATGGTGGCACTCACCTGTAATCCCAGCTACTCAGGAGGCTAAGACAGGAGGATCACAAGTTCAAAGCCAGCCTGGGCAACTTGGGGACACCTTATCCCAAAATAAAAAAAAAAAGGGGTAGGGACATAGTTCAGTGATAGAGTACCCCTGGGTTCAATCCCCAGTGCAAAAAAATCAACATTTCCTCTTGTAAGTGGTGTTGCTTTTTTCCCCAATTGCTAGTTTCTAGGAAGCATGAAAGCAGGTGACATGTGTTTCTTTTTTATATGTTTTATGTTTTATTGGAATATATGTTGAAAAGAATACAGACCATAAGCGGACACCTTGATGGCTTTTCACAAACTTGACATGCCCGCACACCACCTACCACATCAAGAAACAAAACATACTGCCTTATAGTCCCTGCTCCCCCAGGTAATTTCTAACCCACTCCCCACCCTCTGTTCACTATCACTCTTTGGTACACATTGCAATGCACAGATAGTAACTCTGCAACTGATTGCATGATGTAGGCCATTTCCATCTCCCTAGAAAGTTCTTGGGTGCCCCTTCCCAGCCAACCCACACCCTGTTCTAGGCAAGCACCAATTTAAGTGCTGTAATAATGGCTAGTGTTACCCATCCTAGGACTTGATTTAAGTGAATTCATGAGGGTTTAATCTCTTGTTTCTGGGTTCTTTGTCCCAGCATAATATTTTTGGAGACTTGCCAGTGTTGCATGGATCTATAACCCATTCCTCTGTTGCTGAGTAGTATTCTATTGTCCAGTCACCTGGGGGTTCATTTGGGCATTGGGGTATTTTGGTTTGGGTCTCTGTTTTGAATTAAGACTGCTATGAGCGTGCATGCACAGATTTTTGTGTTGTCACCTGCCTTCACTCCTCCGGGGCAGTACTTAGGAGTGGAATAGTGCGTCATATGTAGGTATGTGTGCTGCTCTTGATGAAGGCTGCCAAGCTGTCTTAGAGTACCTGGACCATCTCATCTCCCATGCATATGTATGAGCTCTACATCAACACTCGGGCGTTCTCAGTGTTTTGGATTACAGTCATTCCAGTGAGCATGAAAGAGTATCTTGTTTGCGTTTTTTCTGATAAGTAACAATCTTGAATACTTTTTAATATTTTTAGTAGCCATTCATTTTTCTTCCTTGTGAAGTATCTGGTCAAGCTGCCTACCCATTTTTAATTGGGGTGTTTTCTTATTGTGTTGTAGGAGCTGCTTGTATATTCTGGATACAGATAAGTTTGGTGAATACTTTCTCTCCGTCTGTGGCCTGCATTTTTGTTTGTTTGTTTGTTTTGTTTTGGTGCTAGAGATCCAACCCTGGGCCTCTGCATGCAAAGCATGCATTCTGCTGCTGAGCCAGCCCCCAGCCCCTCCATTCTCTTAATAGCATCTTTTGACAAGACTTTTTTAACTTCATTGAAATCTTAATTTATCAGTCTCAGTCTTTATGGTTATTGCTTTGTGTCCTAAGAAATCTTTGCCTGCTCCTATTTATTGATTATTTTAATCTAGTAACCTTGCTAAACTCTGGTTAATTCTAGTAATTTATTTGTAAATTGATTTCACACGGTTTTTATTACCCCAAACCATCATCCACAAATAATGGGAGTTTTATCTGTTCCTTTCCAAACCTAAAGCTGTTTTCATTTCCTTGCCTTGTTGAGCTGGCATATTTAGCATCTGCTGAAGAGCCAGTAACAGATATTCTTCTCTTGTTCCTGATTGTTTACAGGGACTTACTTCTCCTTCCCATTCAGTAGGCGTCTGTAGGGTGTTTCATACATACCCGATATCAACTTAAGGGAGTTCCTTTTTGTTTTACTTAGCTAAGAATCTTTATCAAGAACAGATAATGTTCTGAAATGCTTTATCTGCATTTCTTGAGGTTAGCAAGTTTGCTAGATTGCAAAAGTCAACATGGAGGAGCAGACACAAGTTTCTTAGGGGTTTTTCCTTTAATCTCTTAATGTGGTGATTCTCACTGATTTCTGTTGTTTATATCACAGTGATCTTTTATTTCCCAGATAAATCTACCTTGGTTCTGATGTGTTACATCTTTTAACATTGCAGAATTCAGTATACTGATGTTTTCTCTGGGATTATTGCATCTGCATGTGTATATGTGGAGAGTTCTCCCTTGTGCCTTTCTCATCAGATCTCAGCAAGACCCAGAAAGTGCTTGAGGAGCGTTCCCCTTCCTTCTGTCTGTAGGAGGAGTTTGCATCGGACTGAAATTCTCTCTATTTTGATTTTGGTAGAACCCATTGGCAATTCCAGGAGTTATCTTGTTGGGAAGGTTGGTGGCCATTGCCCCACTCAGGTCCCTTGCTCTATTTTGTAGGTTAAGTTTTTGTAGAAATGTGTCCATGTCATCAAAGTTGTTAGTGATGGAATAAAGTTGTTCATAAAATTCTGTGTTTCCT
This sequence comes from Aplodontia rufa, assembly GCA_004027875.1. Classification (NCBI taxonomy): domain Eukaryota; kingdom Metazoa; phylum Chordata; class Mammalia; order Rodentia; family Aplodontiidae; genus Aplodontia; species Aplodontia rufa. The sequence continues at coordinate 3,016 of PVKS010043514.1, read as the reverse complement.
GTCTGTAGTTTTGTCCCATTGTACCCATGATTATCTGTGCCTGTTTAAAAGCCACCACAGCACCAGTTTTTCTGGTTTTATTAGTCTTTTTCAAATACTAAATTTTGGTCTCATTGATCTTTTCCTTTCATTAATTTTCCATTTTATTGTTTCTTTCCTTATAATTTTTTTTGTTTTAAAAGTCTGATCTCCTGGGACTGGAGTGATGGCTCAGCTTTTCTGGCGCTTGCCTGGCATGCACAAGGACGCGGGTTCAAATCCCAGCACCATGTACACAATGAAGTGTCAGAGAAATGAAGGCCACATAAAAGGCTAAATAAAATTGATTCTCTCTCTCTCTCTCTCATTCTCTCTCTCTCTCTTTCATTCTCTCTCTCTCTCTCTCTCTTTCTAACTGTGCCTCTCTTTAAAAAAAAAAAAAGTCTGCTCTCCTGCCAGGTGCAACAGTGCACGCCTGCAATCCCAACGACTCAAGAGGCTGAGGCAGGAGGATGGCAAGTTCAAAGCCAGCCTCAGCAAATTATTGAAACCCTATCACAAAATGAAAAGGGCTGGGATGTGGCTTAGTATTAGTTAAGCATCCCTGGGTTCAATGCCCTGTACCAAAGAAAAACAAAAATCTGCCTTCTTTTTCTAACTTCATAAATTAAATGGGTAGCTCATTACTTTTGAGCCACTCTTTACCAATAGGAGAGAGATCTAAGGCAACATCTCACATCTCACCAGTTTTGCCCTGTGGCACCTTCATCATCATTCGGTTCTAATGAATTGAATTTCCGGGTTTCTTCTGGAATGCAGGAGACACACTTACACCTTCCAGGTCAAGGATCCAAGGCTGCAGCAGACCCAGGTCTCAGGACTTCTCTGACAATGTATGGGGACAAGATAAGCATGTGGCTGAGTGGTGACCCTGAGTGAGTGCCCACATCACCAAGAGGAGTGATGATCTAGGTCATGTTCCACCTTCTGACCACTCCTGTTCTCTCTGTCACAGGGCGACCTGGCCAAGAAGAAGATCTACCCCACCATCTGGTAAGTGTGTTCTCCTACTGACCCCAGGGCTCCCCGCCAGGATAAAAGCCTGGCCCTGCCTTCCCCAGCCTGACCACAGCTGTGCTGTGCCCTCAGGTGGCTGTTCCGGGATGGCCTTCTACCGGAAGACACCTTCGTTGTGGGCTACGCTCGCTCCCGTCTCACTGTGGATGACATCCGTAAGCAGAGTGAGCCCTTCTTCAGAGTGAGTGGCTTTAGGGTCCCCCCAACCTTGTTTTGTCTTTTCCCCCAGCCCCCAGCTGGCCCTCTGGGAGACATTCTCTCATCCCATCTGTAAGATGCGCTTCCCTCGCCCCTTTCTCACTTGACTTGCAGAGATAGGACTGCCTTAGGACAGCGGCCTGGAACTCTCAAGCCCTAGCACCTCACGTCCTTGCTGACCCCATAGCCACACACTTGGCAACCACCCAGAAGCTTTGCCTGCCTACTCTTGCTGCTTCCTCCATGACAGGAAGAACTCTGGGCACAGAGAGGGGAAAAGGGTCCCTCCAGCCTGAGAACCATCTCCCAACCCCCTCTGACCCAGGTTTACTAGGTCCACCCTGCTGTGCACTGGGGCCACGCTGGGATATACTAGGAGCTAGAAAAAGGATTCCCTCCTACAGATGAACATTTTTCTTAGCAAATTGAAGTCTGGTGTGTCAATTTTGGGGGAAAAAAATGTCTCCATTACATTTCTCCCAGGTCATTTTTTGCTAAAGTACTAGGATAAAAATGTCCCTAGCAATGTACAGGGGTGACTATACGGGTTATTGGCCCTGCCGGGGTCTACTGGGCCCCCTCTCTGCACAGTGTGCATACTGCCTGCCTCAGCCTCCCTCCCTATGAGTTCACAACCCTGCCGAGATGGGGCCAGGACAGCTGACTTCTAAGAGCGCTCTCCCAGGCCTCCAGGGATGCCCATCCTGGATGTGGGATAAGAGAGAAAGTACACGAACAAGACCCTCCACTTTCCTGGGGCAAAGCAGACATGGACTTCAAGGAAGGTGGAAGAGAGGGGCTGATATCTGCTTATCTGTCCTAGGCCACTCCAGAGGAGAAGCCCAAGCTGGAGGAGTTCTTTGCTCGCAACTCCTACGTGGCTGGCCAGTACAACGACCCAGACTCCTACAAGCGCCTCAATAGCCATATGAATGCCCTTCACCAGGGGCCACAAGCTAACCGCCTCTTCTACCTGGCCTTGCCTCCTACCGTCTATGAGGCTGTCACCAAGAATATCCACGAGACCTGCATGAGCCAAACGTAAGGCCTGTCCTTTGCCCTCTCTTCCTGCCCCCCTGTTTGACCTGCCTTGGTCTGGTGTGCCCTGGCCCTAGATCCAGCGCTGGCCTAGGAAGCCAGGGTGAAAGAAGAGTACACCCCATTTGTTCTCTATGTGAACTCGCTCTCCAAATAAAGAGACAGTCTATAAATACACTAGTTTTCTAACAGCCTTTACTAAGAACTCTACCACACTTATTCACGGCTTGAATGCTTGTGTACAGCTTCAAAGATACTCACTACCAATCAAATGGTCCCTATCAGCAGTTCCCTCCAGATCCACAAGATGGCAGTGTTGCTCCATGAAATGCTCCCTGCCGGCACTCATTCTCTTGCATTTCCTGTTTTCCCAGAGTCCCTTCCATGCCCACCAGGTGGCAGTGTTACTCCATGAGAAACCACTGCTGGCTCTGCAGGCTCTTGTTCTGGCTTTCAACGAGGAAAACCATGTTAACACTGGAGGGTGGCAGGACGGAAGAAAAGAACCTTTTCTCTTTTTAAACAAATTGGCACACGCCTGTAATCCCAATGACTTGGGAGGCTGAGACAGGAGGATTGCAAGTTCACAGCTAGCTTCAGCAACTTAGCAAAAACCTGTCTCAAAATTTAAAAAAAAGGCTGGGAATGCATCTCTTTGGTTAAGCACCTCTGGGTTCAATCCTCACTACCACAAAAAATAAAACCAGTGGAGCCCAACTACAGT
>PVKS010043513.1:0-14832 GCA_004027875.1 Aplodontia rufa | reverse complement strand
GTGGCAAAAGCCTATAATCCTAGCAATTTGAGTGGTTGAGGCAGAAGAATTAGAAGTTCAAGGCCAGCCTCAGCAATTCAGCAAGACCCTCATCAACTTAGACCCTGACTCCAAATAAAAAAGGGCTGGGGATGTGCCCCTGGGTTCAATCCCTAGTACAAGAAAAAGAGGAGGAGGCAGCAGTAGGGCAGGTGGAGGGAGAGAGGAAGGGGAGGGGGAGGGGGAGGAAGGGGGGAGGGGGAGGAGGAGGTGAGAAGCAAGCAGCTAGGGAACTCTGACTGGCTCAGGTCTCCATGTAACCATTCAGAGGTGCTCCCACACTATTGTACATCCCACCCACCAGCAATACTCCCCACTAAACTTAGAAAGCAGTGGAAGTGCTTCCTCATTCCTTCCCGGGAAGCCTGACCACACGCCCTCTTTAGCAAAAAGGATACAGCTGTAGAACATCTGGTATTTAGTTTCCCACTCACAAACATCTAAAAGGTACAACACTTGAGGAATTTAATGTTTAGATGGGGTGGAGGAGTGCTATTTTCGGACACAGCAGGCAAATCAGGGTGCGGTCCATCTGTTTTTTATGTCACAGTCCAAGGAAAGGTGAAGTTGGTGGTTGGGGCTGAAAGCCCCTACAGGGATTCCTCCAGCCACGACACGGTAAGGCCCTAATGAACCTTTCAGTCATCTCCCAAAAATTTCAGCCCATAAAGTCAGGTTTTGTAACACAACTCCAAACTGACTCTCCATCAGAATATCAAACTATTTAGGAACTTGAAGAGCACATGGGTGTGTGCTCTGCATCCTTTGAACTCAAGAAGTGACAGAAGAGACTTTTTAAAGAATGAATCACTTTTATCCCAAGGATGTCAAAATTGATGTAAAAAAAGACACAGGAACAGACTGAAGAAAAAAAAATCTAATTCAAGGAAAAACATATGCATAAGACAGCTGTGAAGTCAGAGTCTTAGAGGAATTCTAAGCCTGAAGTCAGAGGATATAATATGTGCAAATGGGTTTTCTTAAAAGTCATATAGTAGAGAAAGGCTCATAATGAAAAACACATGATCATCTAACTACATGGCACAGCATTTGATAAAATTCAACAGCCTTTCTTGATTAAAAAAAAACAAAAAAAACTCCCAGGCTAAGCGTGTAGCTCAGGGGTAGAGCTCTTCTTACTGGCATGAATGAGGCCCAGATTCCATCCCCAGCATGACAAATAAAAAAATCTGTAAACTAAGAAAAGGCGATTTCTAAACCCAAGTGAAGGAGGACTTCTGGACCCGACAGCAAACATCAGACTTGGAAACATTACCACTTAAGAGAGGACCAAAATGAGGGTGCTCTTCAAAGCAAAAGCTTCAGGTAGGTTTTTGCAAGGCTAGAAAAGCCTTTGGCTGGGGCCTGAGTTGAGTCAACCAAAGGAAAGGAAGCATTCATATCAACCAAGATTTCAATAATTAGCAAATCTATGCTCCTTCACACAAATGAGCTGTCACATTATTTGTGTATTTTCCAAGCCAACAATATCTCATAAACTTTATTGAAAATGTTCCTGAAAAAATTTTTATGGTTCCTAAAGCAAAGAATCCCACGGCAAATTTGAACAAGTAACTTTACCAGACCTCAGCTGAACCCAGATACGTGAGTGCTAACTTTTGGAAAATACTTTTAGACTCTCTGATCTTTGCATGGGATCTGCATTTCTTTAATTATAAAAATGTGGTAAGTGGGCTAGAATTTCAAAAACAACCAGAAAACTGTTCAGATTCATCCTAAATCTCTTATTTTAAAAATTATTTGTTAATTTAATGTAAAAATGTGAAATTTTCCCTTGTTTTATATCCCTTAAGTATTTAACTCTGCTAATCCAAGGGTCACAGAAGAATGATCTAAGAACTTCTTTTCTCCCTCACACCCCCTGCCCTTCAGTGCTGGGGATCCAAACCAGGACACTCCACATGCCAGGCAAGTGTTCTACCACTGAGGTACATCCCCAACCCAGAAATGATTTTCTTGATTCTTTATTAGTTTTCATTATCTCAAACCTCCATGGATCACCTTTCCAGTTTCAAAGAGGAAGTAGAAGAAATCACATAGTACAGCTTATTCATGAAAGAATAGACTGGAGCCTGACTGTACATTTGCCTTAAAGCTCTTGCTTTTCCATATACATGGGACAGAAGAACATACTTAATATACCCTCTAGCCAGAACTCTGTTCAAAATACTTAGCTCCAAATGTGAAGTCTTTGGGGGAAGGGAGGAGTTGGAAAGAAGTCTTTGTGCGAAAGGAATCAAGTTCTCAAGTTGTGTGGGAGTGTAGGATTCAGGGGTCAGGCCACACTGAGAGAGTGAGGCTGGGAGCAAAGAACCCCCCCGCCAAATGACCTTAAAAATAAAAAACGAACAGTTTTAAAGCAAGTAGCAGAGGTGAAAGAACTTCTTATCTGCATCCAAACCACACTCAACTTTAACATTTAGCTTCTGGAAATGTGGCTATCCCCCTGAAAAGTGTCCTCCCACACTTTCTACCAACTCCCCCACAGTCCAGGTCCACAGAAGGATTCCTTCCTGCTCAAGAACACTGCCCTACATTTAAGAGTGCAAAATCTGCCTTTTTTTTTGAGACTTCCTCCTTCCATTTGGTCATGTCTTCTTTCCTTTATTCCTCTGATTGGGAAAAAGTACCTAATTTTGTTAGACATTTTTATTGGTAAGCAGTGAGTTATTGAGGATGCAGTGACAAGTAAAACTTAAGGCACTCTGCGATCTTGTATGAGACCATTCATTTGGAAAGCTCCTAGCACACATACAAACAGGATACAGACAGTCACCAGAGACACACACAAACAGCCGCATATTCTCTGAGCACAAAGGAACAGATGTTTAGCAGCTGTCCAGTGACAGAATAAAATAGTGGAACAGAAGATAAAACTTCAATTAGCCAAATAAAGTGTACATGGAAATTCAAGGAGGAAATAAGTAGTTATTGAAGCTGGCCACAGTACCAGGATACCCTACCGACTTGACACTCCTCATCTACAGCCAAAAAAAAGCAGTTACCACTGTAATTTTAAATGTTTAAAAAGACAAAGTGTTTTTGCTTCTGGTTTTAAACATACATCGTCTCTTTAGCGTTATAAAAGTGTCTCACTACTATTAGGAGGGCTGATTTTGCTGAGAGACATACAGAATGGAAAGAGCTACTTGTCCAGGGATGGGCCACCGTGGGTCTGCAGCTTAACTCCACCCTATGAGCCTTACCCGGGTCATTTAAACTAGTTAAGCCTCAGTTTCCTCATCTAATAAATGGGGTTTACAGTACCAATTTCAAGGACTGTGGTGAGAACTACAAATGAACTCATAGTCCAAAGGGAAAGTGATCCATTTACCAATACCATTGTTGCTGTTACTGTGATGATTATATTAATTACTATCAACATCCTTCAGCTAGAAAGTTACAGGGAGTTTCTCCTTATGGCAGAGTCTCAGAAACCTAAAGCAAAATTATCTATTCAGGTTCTATCAGGAGGGAAAGGGGAACTTGAGGTGAACAGAGAACATGAAATGACTAATGCAAACCCAGAAGAGAGAATTAATCCAAAATAAATATCCAGGATTCCAATTTCCATTCTACTATATCAGCAACCACACTTCAAGTTCTGTCTTGGGGGACTGAAATGACGATTCTAAAAATGTTCATCACAGGGCTGGAGCAGTGGCTGAGCGGTTAGAGCGCTTGCCTGACATGTCAAGGACCTCAGTTTATACCCCAGCACCACATACACAACTTTAAATGTCAGTGAAACAAAGGCCAGATGGAAAAATAAACAAGATTCTCTCCCCCTCTCTCTAAAAAAAAAAATGTTAATCACAGTAGAATTTACATGGTTAAATAAACAAACAGAAGGGACCTAAGTCCACAATACGAAATACAGCGTTCTTCATACCACAGAAAATGTGACCATTTAATAACATAGACCTCTATTGACATGACAGGAAGTCTACAACATAAAATAAATATAAATAAAATGAAAAGAACTGGGTGCAATACTCTAAGCACATAAGATTATATTCAGATTTTCAAAAATATATACTATATTCACTCACAGAAAAGTCAAGTTATACACATCAAAAGGGAGATAATGGTAGAATTATAGGTGATTTTTATTCTTTGTAATTTTCTGAAATTTCTTAGGAATTCATATTTTTACATGGGTGTAGGGACGATAATGCTACTTCCATCTTGAAATAAGAAAAGATCTTGTTGCTCAGCATGTAGGGAACCCAGGTGCACTGCAGTTCCACAAGCAGATGATTTCATGACTCACCCCAGTGTCCCTATTTTCCCTTTGGTGGCTCAGGCCTCAGGGCTTTCTGGAGGCCCCTAGGCCTTTCCCCCTCTCACCTGCACTGACCACCGCCTTGGACTACTTCCGCTCAACACTCTCTTCCAAGCAACACTCCCTGCAGCAGGGACAGGGCCCACAGATAAACAAGTTCACAGGGTTTCTGGCCTCTTTATGCCATCTACAAGGAAAAGAGCATTTAACACTCAAATTAATACAAAACTATGATAAATTCTAGGAGGGGAGGAAGAAAGGGCGGAGGATGAGTAGGAAGAAGTCAACTAGATGCAGAATGACCCTTGGGAAAAGCCTCCTTGGCAAGAGGAAGACAGCAAGCAGGTGACTCCAGAGATCTCTGCTGGATGGTGGGAACTGCTCAGCCACATGACAACAACGTGCTTCCACAGGGGTGAGACCAGCAGGCATCTCCTGAGACGCCTCACCTAGCAGGATGCATGAGTATCATTTTTTGCCAGGAGACCTGGGTACTCACACTGGAGAAATCTACATATCAAACCAGCATGCTTATGTCAAATGAACAAAAAGCAACTGCCAATGAGTCCTTGAGCATATCTGTCTGCTGTATTCTCTCAACACTCACTGTTCAACTCATAGAGAAAAACATAAGCTATACAGGTACGAGAACACTAGACGTTAACAAGATCGTGACAGTATCTCCCAAGAGGGGATGCCTGTTTATAGGATGGAGATCATCAGAATAAGGGGGAAGGAGCTAAAATAATGGTTTAAAGGCATCAGGATACTGCTGCACCCATCTCACCATAAGGATCCCTCACAAACACCGGAGTTCATCACTAATGCTGTCTGTACCTTCACATTTAGAAGTGCTAAGAGCTCAACCTCTGGAGGCCAACAGACAGTGCTGGCTCTGCCTGTGGGCCAGTCCTTTCAGTGGCACCCTTAGATGGCACAGTCTCTCTTTGTAGGAAGCCCTCTCCCTATCTAGGAAGGACTATACTGATTTTAAAGTATTCTACTGCCTATAATCATCAGATTGGAATCAGCACCCGCATTTATGAACTATAATCATCAGATTGGAATCAGCACCCTCATTTATGAACTATAATCATCAGATTGGAATCAGCACCTCATTTATGAACTCTCAAACAATCTCCCTGCTCTGCTCTTTTGCCCCCATCTTCACCTATGTCTTTAAACCTTCCTCTTCTCCCAGTCTCTGCACACTCAAGACTTCACTTCCCTCCCAGTTCAGCCCTAAGATGCATTGGAATCAGCACCTCATTTATGAACTCTCAAACAATCTCCCTGCTCTGCTCTTTTGCCCCCATCTTCACCTATGTCTTTAAACCTTCCTCTTCTCCCAGTCTCTGCACACTCAAGACTTCACTTCCCTCCCAGTTCAGCCCCAAGATGCATTGTTCAATGGTGGCCTCACCTTTTACCCTTGCACCATGCCCACTGCCAATCCCCAATCCTGGCTAGATTCAAGCACCCTTAACAGAGGACAAGAGAGCTCTGTCCTCTGACCTTGTGTATACATACCACAGCAGACTAAGAGAGGCCCTAGAAGACGTGACTACAAGCAGCACTCAGGGACACACTCACAGATTAAGCAAGTTCCAGGCCTACTGCCAGTCTTGTGAACAGTCAGGTCAGGCCTCCCAAAAACAAAGCGCAAGGATATCTATCATTCCCACTTTCCATCCAACATCTATTCTCCTAGCTGCTATCCCCTGCACCTAAGACCATCAAGAGCACAATGACAGCCCATCATGATGGGCAAGAAGGAAAGACTTGTTCCCTGGCTCTCTCTTTACCCTCCTGTTGTGAGAATGCCTGACTGCTCAGGTTTTGGATTAAAAAGAATGTGACAAAGAAATGGGTGACTTGGAAATCATTTTGCCAGTGCCACAATGACCAGAACTCGAGCCAGACTGTTCATGTGGCCTGGCTGCGGCTATGGCTCTGACTGCTGCTTCCCTGTCTATGGTCAGTTTCTGGGTGTGGTTCTCTTGACTTCCTGTAGGTTCTGTACTTCCCCTACATCTTTCCAATGACTTCCTTATATACTTAGGCCAAAGTCATTGGTGATTTGCAACCAAGAACCGTGTCAGGCACACACATCCATATACATCCACATTCAGGTGCCAGTCTCTCAGCAATGGTACTTGGCACCCTCAACACCTCATCTTCCACCTCCCTGCAGCCCCCTACTATTGCTACTCTCTGGTCACTGGAAACCACTCTCCCACCACTTCTCCTCTCTTACTTCTCCAATTCATTCTAGCTCAGGTATCCCAGGATTCCTCTTTGTTCCCAAGCTCCTAAAATATTGTTCCTGCCTAAACTCCATTCCTCGGTCATTTTGCTTTCCTCATTCTACACTCTCCTGGTTATTTCACAACTTGACCTATGTGTATGATCACTCCAGTGTATCTGACTGCCTGCTAAACATCTTCACTAGTACATCAATAGATATATCAAAGTGTTGACAAAGTCATTTTTCCCTCATCACATCCTGCTTTTCCAGGCCCATACTTTGATTCAAGTCTTTACTATCTACCAAGTTAGACAAGCTTTAGCTTTGACCCGCTGCTATGAGATCACTAATGCCTGCTGATTCTACTTTCATAACAAGTTTTTACTTAAAATAGAAAATCTGTCCCATCTAAAAATCCTAACTTCTAGCCTATATCATGATCTTATGGAGCTGGAGAGGAGGCTCAGTGATTGGAGCACTTCCCGGGCATGCATGAGGACTCAGGTTCAATTCCCAGCATCACATAAACAACTAAATAGAGGAAAAACAATGACAAAAAAAAGATGAAAAAAATGAAACTCTTTATAAAAAGAATGCATCACTACTCCAACATTTGTCTGTTTGGGATGCTCCAACAAAGCATCCTAGACTAGGTGGCTTATATACAACAGATATTTATTTCTCATAGTTCTGGAGGCTGAAGTCCAAAGGCACTGGCAGACTCAAGGTCTGGTGAGGGCTCCACTCTTATTCACAGGAGGCCATATCTTCACTGTGTCCTCACAAGCTAGAAGGGACAAGGCAGTTCTCCGAGGCTTCTTTTATAAGTGTACTAATCCCATTCACAATCTAATCACCTATCAAAGGCCCCAACTCCTAATACCATGGCCTTGGGAGCGAGGATCTCAACATATGGATTTTGGGGAGATATAAACATTCAGTCCTCTGCAACATCATATCTAAATCACAGAGCCCACCAAGTCACCTTCCTACTCAGTCGCCTTTATTTTGGGTAGCAGCAGTCTTATAAGGGGACCCTTCATATGTGTATGCCACCGTAGATCTTTGTTAGCAAGGGAGAGCTCTGAATTGGCCCTCACCTGCTTATGCAGGTACCAGGCAAGCAGGCACCCACTGACCTGTAGAAGCAATCAAAGTAAAAACTGACCAAGGTTTGCCTTCCCAAGAATTCAAAATTCATCTATCAATTCTGTGTTCCGGACCAAAGAGCCCCCTAGCTGACAAGCCGAGAGACTCTCATTCTTTCCCACTGGAAATCCAAAGGGATCCTGATGCACTGATATCCCCAGCTGAGATCTACTTCAGACAAGGACTTCAAAAGCCCCTCAGAGGAAGTCACCATGAGAGAGTGACTCAGGCTCAAGGCCAAGGTCTCGATGTTCACAGAGAGGGTTGTCTCAGCACAACCTGGGTCTATGACTTAAAGGCCCTGGGGACCTTCACCAGGACCCTGGTGAGCAACTGTGCTTAAGAGCTGAACGTGTGAGTGTAACCAAAAGAGCTGCAGTTCTAGGGAACTCCAGACTCCCACCACATGGTGGAACCAACCCCTTTGAGCGTAATGAATCCCCAGAGTTCAATAGGATGACTCTTGGGCCCAGAAGAGTCATCCCAAAAGAGATACTGGACTTCCTGCTAATCAGTAATGAGACAGCTCAAGAGATGTGGTGAAAAATAGGGGAGATGCCCCATTACCAGCTGTCAGTGTTTTTTTTTCCCCATCTACTCAGCAAAAGAGTGAGTGCCTCAGACCCCTCACTTAGGTATCTTGTACCTGGGTCATAAATGATGTTTCTGACTCATCTGCCACTAAACTCCTAGTTACACCAAATGCTCATTCCCTCAGTGATCACGCATGGTTTAACTATTCACCTAAGAGGCAACTTAATGAATAAGCAGTTGCCTTGAGGTCAGTAATCAGTGGGTGTGAATCAGCTTATTTGTGCACATACACATGAAAAAGAGAGAGAGAGACATGTTTCTTCACATGACAGCTCAAAGGCTCACGTGAAAGCAGAGGAATCTTTGTTGGAGAAGCAGCTTAGAAAGTCCTAATTAAAGGAGACATCAAGTAGCACAAGAGTGACTCCCAACACCCACACCTCAGAGGCACAGCTTCGGTCCTATCAGAGCACAAGTATGCAGAAGGCCTTCACTCCGCGTGAGTGCAGGTAAGAACTGCGTGAGCTAAGGCACTGGAAGCACAAGAGCAACAAAACCACCACCAGGCAGAGTTTCCTGGGGGACAGTCTGCGCTTCACCAGTTTTCAGAGGGCAGCTCACGTCCCTGCTAATAAAAGGCTCAAAAAACAAGTCTCCCAAACTACTGACATCGATTACTGAGACAAAGCACTCATCCTTCATCCATTCTGTTCTGTGATTTCTACTTAAAAGTATACAAGAGTGTTTACTCCCACATGATTTGCTGATTAGAAGGTTTGATTTATGTCTAAGCAATACACAGAAATTTGACTACTTACAAACATATCTTTACACTCTTTCAATAAGTTTCAAAAGTCATCCCATTTCCAGAGACAACAAGACATTTTCATCCAGGTTTTGCTTTCTGGTTGGTTGGGTCATTTTTTTTTGTTTTGTTTTGTTTGTTTTTTGGGAGGGTGCCTCCCTCCCCTAGTGCTAAGGGTTGAACACAAGGTAGCTCAACCTCTGAAATGCAGCACCAATCCTTTTTATTCTTTATGTCGAGGCAGCATCTTGCTAAATTTAAACTTGCTATCCTGCCCCCCTGGCCTCCTGAGTAACTGGGATTAGAGATGCACACCACTGTGCTCAAGAACAGAGGATTTAATGGCACCCAAGCAATACCTGCCCTCTGTTGCCAGAATACAGTCTGCACGTCAATTTTGCTGAGATGTTAATCAATGAGTATTGAGTCAGCTATAGGCAAAGATACCAAGGTTTTCACTCATTCTAACATTCTAATTTATACAAGAAAAAATATCCTAGGCAAATTTATACATATCGAGTTTTATATATATATACATGTATTTATACATACTTATTTATTTTCTGAATTGATACATATATTTACGTATATACTTTTTTTTTTACGTATATACATATGTATGTATGTATTTTCTGGGGATCAAACCCAGGGGTGCTTTGCCACTAAGCTACAATCACAGTCTTTTTTTTTTTTTTTTTTTAGTAGCAGGGATTGAACCCACTGAGTCACATCCCTAGCCCCTATTTATTTTTTCTTTTGAGACAGGGTCTCATTAAGTTGCTTAGGATCTTGCTAAGTTGCTGAGGCTAGCTTTGAACTTGCAATCCTCCTGCATCAGCCTCCCAAACTACTGGGATTACAAGTGTGAGCCACTGTACTCAGTTCCCAGTCCAAAATGCTGAGGTTGGCCTCCAACTTTTGACCCACTTGTCTCAGCCTCCTGAGTGACTGGGATTTTAGGTGTGTACCACCACGCCCCTCCCATAACTGTTACAATTTATCAAGTCTCCTTAAAAGATTGGTTATCATACAAACCTAGGATAATGACTACACATTGTTACAACCAGGATAAGAATGAACTATTATTATTTAAGAGTTAGTGATGTCCTTGAGGCTGGGGATGTAATTTAGTGGTACAGAGCTTGCCTAACATGCACAAAACTCTATGTTCAATCTCTAGCACTGCGGAAATACGGTGGGGGGAAGGGAGTTAAGTTCTTTATAACTGAATGGCTTAAGTTCATTTCCACAAAAAACTTAACAAACTAAGAAGAAAAAAAAGCACTGTGAAACTTAGTAGCTATTTAATTACTTCATTTGTAACCAAAAGAAACAACCACTCTCAGGCTCCCATTCAAGCATAATTCCTCCCTATAGGTACTAAACAATTTTCACTAAGAAAATTCTTAACTTCTTTATTTTTATTTACTTTTGTTTTGATACTGGGGATTGAACCCAGGTGTACTTTATAACTGAGCTACATTCTTTTGTCCTTTTTAGTTTCTATTTCTGAAACAGGGTCTTGCTAAATTGCTGAAGCTGGCTTTGAATTTGAGATCCTTCTGCCTCAGCCTCCCAAGTTGCTGGGTATACATATATGCACCACCATGCCCAGCTACTTCCCTTCTTAAAAGAACAAAAGGGCCAGTGGCTCAGGAGGCAAGATGCAGCCTCAGCAATTTAGCAAAGCCCTAAGCAACTTAGTGTGACCCCCATCTCAAAATAAAAATAAAAGGGCTGGGGATGTGGCTCAGTGGCTAAACACCCCTGGGTTGAAAAAAAGTGGTTGGGGGAGGGGGGACTTCAGCTGGCGTATGTCTGTAATCCAAGCCATTCAGGAGGCTGAGGCAGAAGGATCACAAATTCATCCTAGGCAACTTAGCAAGAACCAAACCTAAAAATAAAAATGAAAAGTTCTGGGGATGTAGCTCAGTGATAGAGTGCCCCTGGGCTCAAACTCTGATACCACTAAGTACATATGTGCAAACATAATATAAAAACTTTTGTTTTTATATTATGAGGAAAAAACAGTGAAAGATTAAATAAATGACTGCTGATAAGATGAGGCTCAATAAAAACTAATGAAGCAATATGCTTAACAAAGTACACTAAACAGTATGCTTAGTAAAGAAATGCAAACTAAAGTATACTGTAAATAATCTATACATATGGACAAGCATACAGAGGAAGTAAAAGCAAATTTAAAGCCCTTCAGTGAAACTGCTTTGGGAAACTATAAAGTACACATCCTTATACATTTTCTAAACCCATAGAATATATATCACCAAGTCGTATATGGACTCTGCAGGATGATACTGTGCCAACACAGATTTATCAATTTTAACAAATGTGCCACCAATACAGGGTGGTGACAGTGAAAAAGGTAGGAGTACAGCAATCCCCATTTATACTTGGGGGATACAGTCCAAGACCTCCGGGTGCCTAAAACTGCAGACTGTGCAAACTCTACATAATCTAAGCTTTTTTCCTACCATGCATAGCTACAATAAAGCTTAACTTATAAATTAAGAAAACTGCAACACTATTCTGTAGTAAAAGTTATTTAAATCTCATGAACTGCTTACTACTGGAATTGTCATTCAACATTTTCAGACCAAGTTTGTGAAGGTAACTGAAAATGTACACATGAAACCACTGTTTAGAGGGGACAACTACTGTAAAAGGGAACTCTACTTTCTGCTGGATTTTGTGAACCCAAAGCTTCTCTAAAAACAAAGTCTATTAAAAATGGAAGAGAAATGAAGAGCTCTTCCTTGCCAGCCTCTCCGTGGCCTGTCATCACCCAGAACTGCCCAGCTCCATCTTCAGCTCCGTCCTCTTTCCCTTTAGCAAACAATACATGTTTTACACACTAAGTTGACGACCAGCCAAGTTGGATTCCAGCCCTATTATCTCTAAGTACCAAACCTACATCTCCCTAGAGAGCCCACGGGGTTCTCAAAATCAACATTTTCAAAACAGAACTCTTAGGCCAACGCAACTGAACAAAAAAATAAAATCAGAAAAATAAAAATCAGAAAAATGGAGATAAAATGATCACTTGCCAGGGCGTGAGCGGTGGCTTGACAGTTATGGCACTTGCCTGGCATGTGTAAGTACGCAAGTTCAAACCCCAGCACCATGTACACAATGAAGTTTCTGAGGAATGAAAGTCACATGAAAAACTTATTTAAATAAAGATTGCCTCTTTCTCTCTCTCACTGTCCCCTCTTTAAAAAAAAAAAAATCACTTGCCAAAGAAATGACTGTGTAAACAGAAAATCTAAAAGAATCAGTGAAAAGCTATGCTCCTAAAACAATAAAACAATTTGCTTAAAATTATTTAACACTCCAAGAAAAGATAATCTGCTAAGCTAATGAGATGTAAATATACAGAAATCAACAGCTTTGATAAATTCAAGTAAGTACTTAGAAATTAAAGTGAAAAAGAAAACTTCATTTATAACAGCAATACAATTATACAATACAGAAATAAATTTAATAAAAATTGTATAAGAATGTAACCAGAAGGAAAATGTTAACACACTTGAATGACACAACTTGAACAAATGAAAAGTCCCATCAATTTTCAGGGAAAAAAATATAACATCAAAGATGCCATAATGTCAAAACTAATTTATAAATTTATTGCAGTCTAATTAATGCAGGAATTTATTTATTTTTCTGTAGGTATACGAGCAGATTCTAAAGGTCAAAAACAAGCAAACAAGAATAGTCAGGAAAGTTCTACAAAAGAAGAAAAATGAAGGGAGGAAACACACTAACTGAAATACCATGACCTCAGCGGGGAGAACCACGAGCAACTAGAATACTAATAAATCAACGGAACATAACAGTCTCGAATCTGAACTTGGCTATATGATAAAGGTGGCAGAGTAAGGATGGACTTTTCAATATCTAGCACTGGGAAAATGTCATCTTTTGAAGGAAAAAAAGATAAACCTGTAGCCATATCTCACAACATATACCAGGATAAACTCTAAGCAGCTTAAAGATTTAAATGTAGAAAATGAAACCACAGAAGTATGGGAAGAAAACAGATAACATGGGCAATTCTTTTATAATCTTGGAATACAGAAGACTTTTTTAACTATGACTCAAAATTTAGATGCCAAATGCCAAAAAAGAAAAAAAAAACCACATCCGGTTGCATATAGAAGCAGGATCTTCTGCATGGCAAACATAACACACAGAGAAACAGAGAAACACACACACACACACACATACCCCAAGCAAACAAAAAATCATGAAGTCAAAGAAAAGCAGCAAATTAGGAGATTTCATTTTGAATCCATGGGAAAGAATCCCCCTAATGTGTAAAGACCTTCGAGGAATCGCAAAAGGAAAGGCTAATAAACCACTAAGTAAGTAGGCATATAACAAGAGAAAAGCAAAACCAAACCAAACTGAGATACCTCGTCTGACCCATCAATTTCTGCCAAAAATACAAAAACTGACAGAACGCTGTTGACAAAACTGGTGAATTAGACATTCTCACTACTGTTGAAAGCAAAAGAGCAGGCATGAACAGGAATTACGTGACTTCTACCAACACTGCAATCATGTTTTCCTTTTGGTACAAAAATCCCAAATCTGAAAATTACTTTCATATAAATCTCCAAAAAAATGACCTTCACGGGGCTATTCTCTGAAACGTAATATCAAAAGATTAGAAACAACCCAGGAGTCCATTAATAAGGAACTGGCTAAAAATAAACTGATAAGAGCCACCCAGTGGAATATCATGCAGCTCTTTAAAAAGTGAAACTAGGTACATATTCTACGTAGCAATATGGAATGATCTCCAGCTACTACATGAAAAAAGCAAGGTGTAAGGGAGACAGTGATACAAACATTTTTTATGAAAGAAGAATGTAAGGACAAAACCTGGCATGGTGGTGCTCGCCTTTAATCCCAGCAACTCAGGAGGCTGAGTCAGGAGGATCACAAGTTCATGCCAACCTTAGCAACTTAGTGAGGCCCTAAACAACTTAACAAGACCCTGTCTCAAAAAAAAAAAAAAAAAAAGGGCTGGGGATGTGGCTAAGTGCCCCTGGGTTCAATCCGTGATGAAAATAGAAGAGAAAACAGAAGAAAGAGAAAAAGGACTGGAAATAACTTCAAAATATCAAAAATATTCTTGTTTTACAATAGAAACCTAAAGCCAATAACCAAAACCTTAAAAGAAAACAATCCTACTGAAAAGGCAATTATCTTTCTAGTGTCTTTATAAAATAACAGGGGGATTGAGCAGTGGCTCGGCGGTTATAGTGCTTGCCCAGAATGCGCAAATACAGGGTCTCAAACCCCAGCACCCATGTACACAACCGTCAGAGCAATGAAAGCCACATGGAAAACTAAATAAAATTGATTCTCTCTTTAAAATAAATAATCTCCCACTGACCCCCTTCCAAAAAAAGCTTAAAGATTTAAAGATTTTCTCAATGTGGGTCAAAGGAGGTAATTATCCTGAGTCAAAGAAACCAGACATGCCTGATGTGACCTTACCCCATGAACAATTTTCACATTTTTCTTTCTCTCCTATGTGGAATGTGCATATCAGATCTACTTCAAATTTTCTAGTGATTATCTTTACATTGTTTTTTAAATCACACTACTACCTACTTATTTCTAATTATCAATGTCAAAAGTAAACAAGGGGGGCTGGAGCGGTGGCTCAGCAGGTACGGCGCTTGCTTGGCATTTGCAAGGACCCAGGTTCAAACTCCA
>PVKS010043511.1:0-14815 GCA_004027875.1 Aplodontia rufa | reverse complement strand
ATCTATGTTCATAGCAGCACAATTTACTATTGCTAGGCTATGGAAACAACCCCGATGTCCCTCACTCGAAGAATGGATCCAAAAATTGTGGTACATTTATACCATGGAATATTACACAGCAATTAGAAACAATGATATTGCAGCCTTCGAAGGTAAATGGATGGCTATGGAAGAGATCATGATGAGTAAAATCAGCTTAACCCAGAGAACTAAGGGTCGATTGTCTCCACTCATCTTTAGAGGTTGGGACTGGACCCTGAACAGTGAGAAAGTTGGTCTATGAGCATGTGTTAAATCCAGATAAGATGTAATGTTTTACAACCTAATACTTTTTTTAGAGATATAGTGGGAAGGGGAAGGGTGGGATAAGGGAGGGTAATTGGGGGGGGCACTCCTGGGGGTAATTGCAATATCCAGAATATATACACATTTTATATTATTTTGTTAAATACTTGTATGGTTGTTCAAAAATAAAAAATTAAAAAAAAGAATATAGTAGCTTGCTCTTTTTTTTTCTTTAGTAATCTTTGTGCTTTGTTTTTCTGATTAATTATGTCTGAAGTCTGCTTTGTCTGATATAAATATTGCAACTCCATCTTCCATATGCCTGGTAGATTTTTTTCTACCCTTTCACCCTCAGTGTTTGGATGTCATTGGCTGTAAGGTGTGTCTCCTGTAAACTGCATACTGTTAGATTTTGTTTTTTGATCCAATCTGATAATCAGTGTCTTCTGATTGGTGCATTGAGACCATTCACATTCAGTGTTATGAGAGTTATATGGTTATGTTTCATAGTCATCATGTTTTATTGGTGAGTTCTGTGCAGTCTTGGTTCTCTTTTGATAGTATGCACTTTTATTGAATTTCCCGCTTGTGGGTTTTGAAGAGTGCTCATTTTTCTATCTAGAGTTTATCTGAGACGATTCTGATGTTGATTTTCTGTTCATGCTGCAAATTTGATCTTATCATAAATATTGTTATTTAACCATTCAATTAGAAGCTAAGTTTTGCTGGATATATTATTCTTGGCTGCAGGTTGTGGTCATTCAGACATTGAAGTATCTCCTTTCAGGGACTTCCTGCTTCTAGGGACTGAGCTGAATAGTCAGGTGTTCTGCATGTGATTTGCTGTTTCTCTCTTGCTGATTTTTATTATACTTTTCTTTATTTCCCTGGTATAAAATTTGAATCTGTCTCAGTGAATATCTCTTTTGATTATGCCTATTATGTGTCCTGTATGCTTGCTGGATGAGCATTTCTGACTCTATTCTGATAATTGGAAATATTTTCTTTAACTATTTCATTGAGAATGTTCTTTATACCATTCACTTGTGTTCCGATTTCTTCTTGTATCACAATCACTCTTATTTTTTATTTCATTACAGTCAAATTTGAAAATTCTATTTCTGCTTGTGTTCTGTGATTTTTTTTCATTTAGTCATATGTGTTCTCAAGTTTACTTGAGAACATTCTTCATTGTTGGAAATTCTTTCCTCCAGAACTGAGGTTTTGTTTTCTATAGAGATTAGTCTGTTATTAAATAATTTCAGTGTTTTTCTGATGTGAGTCACTGAAGATTTAGCTTCATCACTTCCTTTTTCAGAAGATATTTTTCTCTACTAATGGAGTTTCTCATCTCTTGAGTTTTCTCACTTAGTCCCTTCATTAAATCCTTATTTAGTTCATTGATCCTTAGTAATCAGATCATTAATAATTTTTTCTAGGTTTTTCATCCTGCTCCCTATCCATGTGTATTTTCATTGGGGAGCTGTGGATTTGAGATGAACCTTTTCTATTTTGGTTCCTCATTTTTCATAATCTTCTGAGTCTTCAATTTGTGTTTCCCTATGGTGAAGGTTGGCAGGTCTGAGGTGCTTCTTCTTTGCAGGCATATGGTAGGATCAGACAACACCCCTTTGTTGACCACCATCTTCCAGGAGGTTTATGATTGCCTCATAAAATGTGCTTGGGATATCTCCTCCTTTTCAATTTCTTGCAATAGCTTGATAAGTAGAAGTGTTAGCTTCTCCTTATAGGTGTCATAAAATTTAGCCGAATATCCATCCTGTTCTGGGTTTTCTTCTTTGGAAGACTTATAATTGTTAGATTGATTTGGGGTGCCTGTTTTTTTTTTTTTTAGTATTTATGATTTCAAAATAATCCTTAATCAATTTGGGAATTTTGCGTTTGTATAGAAATTTGTAAATGTCTTATAGATTATACAAATTAAAGGAGAATTTTTAAATAGGTTCTGATAATCCTTTGGATTTCCATGGAGTCAGCAATTATCTCTCCCTTCTCAATGATTTTGTTTATTTGTTTAATTTCCTTCTGTCTTTTAGTGAAACTTGCTAGGGATTCTGATCAATTTTTTAAAGTTCTTTGAAGAACTAGCTCTTTGTTTTGTTGATTCTGTTTATTCTTTTTGTTATTGTTGTTTTCAATTTTATTTATTTCTGCTATGATCTTGAATATTTCCTGTCTTCTGCTGCCTATAGGATTGAATTGCTCTTTCTTTTGCAGGGATTAGAAATGGAGCATAAGATTATTTATTCAGGATCTCTCCAGATTTTTAATATAGGCACTCTATGATATGAATTTTCCCCTTAAGTATGCTTTCATGCACTGCATACAGATTTCCAACCTGTGTGGGCCCCAGATCACTCATCCCATGCCAGTAGGTCCTCCCAGGATACCAACCCCCAAGAACTCCACCTGGAGGTGCTGAACTACCCATCCCAGCCATTGTGTGTGTGTCCCTAGGTTTCATGTGTCCCCAGGCCTCTGGCCCCATGTGAGCAGATGCACTAAGGGAAAGCACCTGTGTGGACTCCTGCCTGCAGGAGTTAACCTGCCAAATTCAGCCATGGATCTGTTCACCACTTCCAATGATCCCAGGTCCTACATGGCAAGCAGGTCGAGTGTCTTCACTCACCTGTAGAGGCTGGAACTAGACCCTGGCCATTGAGAAAGGTGGTATATTATCATATGTTAAATACAGATAAGGTGTAATGTTACACAACCTAATACATTTTTAGAGATGTTGTGTGAAGGGGAAGGGAGGGATAACGGTGGGTAATTGGGGGGGCACTCTTGGGGATAATTCTAATCTTCAGAATCTACATACATTTTATATTATTTTGTTAAAAACTTGTATGATTGTTCAACAAATAAAAAAATTCAAAAAAAGCAGAAGATCACAAATAAATGTGCTTATGCTTCAAATCAAATACCTGCAAAAGTAAGAATAACCTAACCCCAAACCCAGAAAAAGGCCCAAAAGACTGGGATTCATTATTTAAGCAGAATTGACAAAAAGCATGTGATCACCTCACTTGATGCCAAAAAAACTTTCAACAAAATTCAGCACCACTTTATCCTCAAAATTCTACAGAAAATAGGAATCGAAGGATCTTATCTAACTTTGTACAGGCAATGCATGCCAAAACCTCAGCTAGTATAACACTAAATGCAGAAAAACTAAAAGCATTTCCACTAAATTCAGGAAGAAGACAAGGCTGCCCACCCTCACCACTTTTACTTGATATAGTCCTATATAAAATATTGTGTATGTATATATATTTGTGTGTGTGTGTATGTTTGTGTGTGTACACAATATAGTTCTAATCAACTATTAGGAACAATGATATTATGGTCTTTGAAGGTAAATTGATGGCAAGGTGCAAAATCATGCTGACCTAAATTAGCCAAACCCAGAGATTCAAGGATCCAATATTTTCCCTCATTTGTGGAGGCTAA
This sequence comes from Aplodontia rufa, assembly GCA_004027875.1. Lineage (NCBI taxonomy): Eukaryota > Metazoa > Chordata > Mammalia > Rodentia > Aplodontiidae > Aplodontia > Aplodontia rufa. The sequence continues at coordinate 11,056 of PVKS010043511.1, read as the reverse complement.
TGCAAAACCCAGGTTTGGGTGAAAGGTAGTCAAGCTCTTGCACTCGACCCACCAAAACTGTAGCAACACACAAACTAGGGGAACTATAGATATGTACGAAAATTAGGTTGGGGAGACAAGCAGTGGCAGGCTATGAGAGGGAGGGAAGATAGGGAATGGAGTGATCTAAGGAATCAATCAGCATGGTAACATACTCTTTACTGCCCCCCCAAAGCCAAATAATACTTATGCAATCATTTAATTTGGGAAAATTCATTATCTTATCATTATATGTGTGTGTGTGTTTGTGTACACATTACCCCTCTGATATTCATCTTCTTCCAGTAAGCTGTAGCTGCCTGGAGTCTTGTTTTGAATCACTTTTGGATCTAGGCTCCAGGAGGACAGATCTAGAACCTAGTGGAGGGTGTGGTTCAGCCTGCTTGATTGTTGGAGCACAGTGGCATTGCTGTGTTGCTGGTTCCTGGGGTCCCAGCATTGTGTGGCAAGCTGGAATGGGCCTGACTGCATGCCATGCTAGGACCTGTGTTCCTTGGTGGTGGAGTTTGGCCCATTATAACTGGAACTAACAAGTGTTCACTGTAGATGCATGATTCAGGGCAGGGATCCTCCTTGGGTGTGTCTTTAGTGCCTGACAGATCTTGGACCCAGTGCCCTGGGCCCAAGTGGAGGCTGAGTGTGTCGACTCTGCTATGGGTTCTCCTCTGGAGTGTCCTGGCACCTCCTGGCTCTGGGTGGGGGTTCTCCTTGAATATCTTCTTTAATGTTTTAAAAGTGAATGAGTGCTGGACTTTGTCAAATACTTTTTCTGAATCTATTGATATAATCATGTGACTCTGCCCTTATCTCTATTTATGTGGTAAATCACATGATTTTCATGTTTGTCATACATTCTTGCCACTGCAATATTTTGTTTCACCTCACACCCAAAGGAATGGAGCTGGTTGGCCATGTACTGAAAGCTCTGAAAATGAAAGTCAAAATCTTTCCTTCTTTTAATTGTTTTTCTTAGCATCAGGTATGTCACTAATACAAACGGGACTATGTTTTCCTTCTTTAATACTTTATTTCTTACACCTAGCACAGAACCCTTTGTGAGTAAATAATAGAAGCATTTTGAATAAATATTAATGAACAATTAGATACTATCAAAAACTCAACAAAAGTTAAATGTGCTTAGTTAGGAAGGAATGTTTCTCTGGTTACTTGGAGATGTTCACAAATAGTCTTCTTGAAAGTCTGGCAATCAGAAAATGTGATACATGAGACATGTCAAAAAAATCTAGCTATTTACCATAGTGATAAGGAAACTCTCCGATATGGATGTCCTTATTTCTCAGTGTATTATAGTCTATAAAATATAGCAAAATTTGTCTGTAAACATGCTCAGCAAGCCTTGTACAATACAACGTCTTATAATATTGAGCAAAAATTTCTTTGATAAAAGAAAACTAGAAATAAATGTACACACCCAGAGTCAAACCACACACCCCATTGCATGCATCTACTTTAACAAAGGTTTTGGATATATCAGATTCTTACTTAAAATGGAACATCAGTAATGTGTTATAACTCTTCTTTGGAAAGATTTTGAACTTCAAATATACATGTTTGGATTTAAATTTAACTCTGTTTCTTTCAAAATTTATTAATATGGGTATATTACTTTACTTATTTTGATTTCCTAAATTATATCTCCAGTTCAGACTTATTCTTTAAAATTAGTCTTATACGGCCACGTGCATGCTGCATCTAATCAATCCCATAATTCGTAAGCAACTCAACTCAAAATACCACAAATAATTTTCTTAAATCATCTTACCATTCCTACTGCAATTTTACCACGTATGCAATGCATCCTGTGTTGCAACTCTTAGTAAATGATGTTGCAAACTAATCACTCGTCATTTTACATATATATCTGACTGAACCACACTGAATTTGGATTATTTTATGTGACTCAGCTCAGGAATTATTCTATTTGTTGACATGGCAATGAAGCTCCAGGCCAAAATGAGTTGCCATTCTCAATTTCTTTTATATATTGGTTCTATGAAACTTATCACAGCATATTTTGTTTATATTTTTATGTATTTGTGCTATATGTCTTTGTTGTTTGTTGGTAGAGAAAACATTGTATTTGTGCTTGTGGTTTTTATTTTTATAGTACTAGGGATTTAACCCAGAGGTACTTTATCACTGAGCTACATCCCTAGACAATTTTAATTCTTTTTGGTTGTTGTTTAGAGACAGGATCTCCTAATTGCTTAGGGTCTTGGTAAGTTGCTGAGGTGGGTCCTAAATGTACAATATTCCTGTCTCTGCTTCCAAAATTGCTGGGACAGGCATGCAATACCATGCTCTGCTTGTCTTTGCATTTCTGATTTTGGTGTACATATATATTGGCATAACATATGATATTTAAATATGTAGAAAATTGTTCTGTTTAGTTTGAAAATGCATATATATAAAATATTCAACATAGAAATAATTGTGGATGCCATGATTATATACAATATATGTTATATACATACACAGAAACATATATATATCCAGGTTGTCAATGCATGAAAACATGTAGTACAGTGCCCGATTAATAGTGGGGTCCTCAATATTTTTTGTATAAATAAATCTAAATTGATAAAATTATGGTACAGAAATTTAGGGCAACATCTGGCAGCATGGGAGATTGTCTTGCTTTGCTAGAAAAAAAGATCTATGACCTTAGACTAGATCATTCCTAAGATCTTTAGCTTCACAAGAAGGACTCTTTTTTTAAGTCCCTTCCACATCTAAAATTTTTGACCTTTCGTTTGTTCATCTGTATCTATGTCTTTATATATTTGTAGAATTGGAGATGTCCACTGTCTAATATGCGTTCAGAGTAAATACACTGTGCCTCAGTACATTAGCAAGTGAGTGCTACTATTCCCAGCATCCAGCATGATGCCTGCATTTGTGGAGGTAAGTAAAGCTCTATTAAGATAAAACTATAGTCACATACATATTACATGGCTTGACTTTGTTTCTAAATGTGTGTTAATCAGCACTATTTTGCTTTAAATATTCACTCAACTCTGATTAAATTGGGTCTTTCAACTAAATGTAAATGGAAGAATCATGTTTATTTTTATTACAAGTATATAGAAATACAGTTGAAGGGGAAACAGTATCAAAACATGAGCAATCAATGGATATAAACTTTGTTATCCAGGGGAAATCCAAAACATGGATGACCACCTTGGGTTTTACCTGTTGCAGGTTCCCCCAGAAGAACTCATGCGTTAAATGGGTATCTCGTGGAGGAATGACATTGCCTTCTGGGATGGTTCCCCCATATTCCCACTCTCCAGACTCCTATGAGTTCTTCATATACCCTCCTCCCTCCCCATCTCCCTCCCTACACCTCCAAGTATCCTAGAGAGCCATCCCCCTATTACTCTGAAAGTCATTCAATTTGAAGTTTTGTGTTTTTTTTTTAAAGAGAGAAGGACAGTGAGAGAGAGAGAGAGAGAGAGAGAGAATCAATTTTTATTGAGTTTTTCACATGGCTTTCGTTGCTCTGACACTTAGTTGTGTATGTGGGTGCTGGGGTTTGAACCCGTGTACTTGCACATGCCAGGCGAGTGCAGTAACCACCGAACCACCGCTCCAGCCCCCAGAAGAATTGGTTTTAAATGACATGTCAATCTTAACAATCCTTTCAGTAGATTTCATACCACTTCAAAAGCCTTAATATTTTGCTGTCTATTTTTATTGGGGAAAAAGTGACACACAGCTGCAACTCACAGATTTCAGTCATTGTCTTATGATACAAACACCGAGAGAGGAACTTACACACCAATTAGTTCAAGTAGTTATTGAGTACATAACCCTGAATGAATCAACCATTCTTTGGTGGTTTGATTTGTTATTCTAATATAATATAGGAAAAGTGAAAATGAGCCACATGTATTGGCAAGGAGGTCTAGATGGAAAAGAATACTGGGGAATATACTATACATAATATTTCAGGGATAAATGAGTGTTTTTTTCTCCCAAATTAGAAATCCAGTTGACTGGAATTATCTATATCACCATGAATGGAGACTTCTGAGGCTTAATGGCAAAAATGCTGTGCTTATTAAGTACTGCCTTTCTTGAAGTGAAATCAGCATAGCAACACGACACCTGTACTCAGATATTTATTTCAGCTTTACTCACAATATTTAAGACATGGAATTAACCTAGATGCCCATCAACAAAGGAATGGATAAAGAAAATGTGATAAATTTAAACAGAGGAATACTATTCAGTCAGTCATTAAGGAATGAAATCCAGTTATCTATAGTGAAATGGATACAATTATCACCCAGAAAGACCAACGATACCTCTTCTCTCTCATATGTGGAAGTTTTTTTCTCTCTGAATGTGGAATAGTGATTAGGAGGTCCTGGGCAGGGTGGGAGAGGAGGATAAAAGTAGGCAAGTTAGTGGGTACCCTGACCCAGTTAGATGGAAGGAATAAATTCTGTGTTCCACAGCACAGTGTCTATAGTTCACAATATGGTTTATGAAGAACTAAGAAAAAAGAGCTCAAAAATGCTAACCATAAATAAATTATAAGGAAATGGAAGACTATTTCATATGATTTGATATATGCATGCTGTACACATGAGTTGAAATATCACACTCTATATTCCATTAATATTTACAATTATTAATCATTCACCAAAGAAGAAAAAAATCATAAATTTAAAATAAGATAAAATAGCAATATTGGCTTTTATTCTGGAAGTTTAGAGTGGCTACAAACCACTCATCCCTTTGCCTTCCTGTACTTTCCCCTATCACCCAACCCAAAGGCAGAGGCAGGTGGGAATGACAAGGATTCAGGCTGTTGATATTAATGCTGAGATAAGACCATCCAGTTAGTAATTGCATAGCTAGCAGCAGACCTTCTGGGTGTATGTAGTAATAAATTTTAAGATATAAGAAACAGGATGATTGACAAAGAGTGTTTCAGTTCTGTTACTAAGATACATATTTTATTGTTAGGAAAGGCATACCTGATAAGATTTTTTATTGAGAAATATGAGTGAACAGCAAAGCTTTCTCATTAATATTAGAAAAAACATTCATAACTTTCTAAAATAAAAACCCATGATTTATCTTGTGAGTTTACAATAGTGGTTTTCAAAATATTAACCTAATAAGTATTTTTCCCCCATTAGTCTGGAGGCAGTGACTAGCTCAGTTCAGCACTCACTGCACAGATTTTGATTTCACACCTAAGAGGCTGGGAAGTACATGCCTAAAAGTATCCAAAATAGAAAGTAAATTTGATATTCAATGTTCACCAACAATGCTTTTTCTTTGCTTGATAATGTTCCAATATATTATTTACCGTACAGCTCCAAAAGTATGTCTTTTATGAAGTAGTCTCTAACATTATTTCCTGGACAGAACTTTAGCAATGCAGAATATTTGCTTTTCATAATTCTCTTTCTGAACAGAGAGAAGAACCAGAATCCAAATATATGGAGTAACAGATTCATTTTCAACTTGGAAATGAGCTCTTATAAATCAGAAAGCATGCAGACGGCCAGAGAGTAGTGGGGTAGACTGAGGCTTGTGGAAACTCATTATCACACTCCCTAGATATAGATCTTATGAAAGAAAAGCTAATTCCAGACTAGACAGTGTTGAGAAAAAAACAGTACCCGTATGTATTCTGAATTGACTCAGGAACTGGTTGGATTTGAACCTACAAAAATAGTTGTTCAGTGCCTATCCCTGTGTAGGACTAGAGAAGATACTGGTTGACAAGTGTCAAGTTCAAGTCTCCTTTTCTCTCTTTTTTTTTTTTTGACAAAAACTCACTAAGTTGCCCAGATTTGTCTCAAACTCTGAGGCTCAGGTGATGCTCCTGCTTCAGTTACATGAGTAGATGTGACTACAGGCACACACCACCACCCCTGAACTTGTGTCAGTTCTTTTTTTTTCTTTTTTAAGATAGAGAATAGATTTTTTTATTGAGTTTTTCACATGGCTTTGGTTGCTCTGACACTTAGTTGTGTACGTGGGTGCTGGGGTTTGAATCCTTGTACTTGTGCACGTCGGGCAAGCGTCGTAACTGCCGAGCCACCACGCCAGCCCCAGTGTCAGTTCTAATAACAAATATTTACTGCCAAACACTGATTGTACATCCCTGAATAAAGAGGGATCTTTCCTTAATAAGTGTTCAAGTAAGGATCAACAAAATGTTATCATAATTAGAAATTGTCATAGGCATTTTGAAAGCAGTAGACTAGAAAATGAGAAATCATTTAAAGGATTTTAAGACAACTTAAGTGGTCTGCAAAGGCATCAATGGAAAATAGGTAGGATAAGTGTAAGACTTCCACTGATGAAGGGACTTTGCCCTCAGCACCATATTCACAGAGGCACAGAAGCATAACCCCAGCAATGTGCCATAGAACTGGAAGCCACATAGACTCCATTTCAGCTGGACAAAATGATGTCATTCGCCAAGAATTTTACTTGGACAGTTGTTTCATACAATGTTAGTGCAACTAAGATATGAAGATTATTTTAATCAGACTATTAAATACTTCAATAATAGAATAAAAATAGTTTTGTTAAAGTCAGCATATGCTGGCACTAAACTAATGTTTTGTTTGTTTTCTTTATTTCAGCATTTTCAATCACAAATAAATTTTTATCCCCCAGGGAAATATATACTAGACTTATTTGTTTTCCTTGAAAATAAGAAAACAGTAATAATGTCTTGTTTTTTGTGTTTTATTTTCAAAGCAATGTTCAGATTAACATATATCAAATCCTAATGTACATGGTGTACTTTGACCTGAGTAAGTCACATAATTTATTTGAAAAAGTGGTCTATATTTTGAAATGGTTATCAATTTTATAATCTCTAATGGGAACTGTCCTCCTACCTTCAGTAGTTACAATCTTTTGGGATCCTAGTGCAAATATGGAGAAGGGGGAGACTGAGGTAACTCGGATAATCTCATCTGGTTTGTTACAAAGTCATCAACCAGTTGTGTTGTTTTTCATTACTGTTATTTTGTTGTTGTTGTTTTGCATTTTTTTTTAAGAGACAGGGACAGTGAGAGTTTTTCATGTGGCTTTCGTTGCTCCGACACTTTATTGTGTATGTGGTGCTGGGGTTCGAAAATGCATCCTCACGCATGCCAGGGAGGTATGGTAACCACTGAGCCACTGCTCCATCCCCAGGTTTCCAGAGAACACATACAAAACACTAATGGTTTGCTAAATGTAATCAGACCCCTTCAAATAGCAACACCAAGTACACCACTTGTATGGTCCTCCATGTCTAGCACTAATAGATAAAGGTCAGAGACTTAAAAATCACCAATTCTGTTATTTTAGGGAAAGATTAAGATGAAGCATTTGGTAAGATGTAATGCAGGTTTTACCATGTAGTTCTACTCACTAGACAGGAACATCAGAATGTCATAGTAATTGCTAACCTTAGTTTATCAACCACAAGATCTCACAGGTTAATGAGACCAAAAATAACAACAATTAAAACAAAACAACAACAACACACACACACACACACACACACAAATATCAAAGCAAGAATACCCTGCGTTTCCAATTTTGCACTCTTTGAAAGACTCCTTCAATAAAATTGAACTGTTTATGGGAATCTAGAAATAGAAGCCTTATTTTATTGCACGTAGAACAAAGCATTTTTTTTGCAAGAAATTGTACCCAGAACCTCTCTACTCCATTGTAAGTGTTCTCAAGTATCCGTGCACATTGCAGCTTGGTGCTTAGCACTCTCTCTCGTGAGTGCCGGACCATCTAGCAAAACAGGTACATTCATCTCTTCTTGTACCTTGTAAGAGAGTGCATCCGACTCATGAAAATTATCACTGAATGGTTGAATATTTTCATGGTCCAAATATCTCACGTTATGTTTCATTTTTCATATTTATTTATTTGTCAGTAATTCCTTTCTTCAAGTTAACTGACTCAGGATAACATGAACTTTTCATATTCATTCAGATGTAGCACTTCCTAAGAAGATTAACATTTGTGAAATTTCTTTTAAAAAGTCTGATTCAAAGAAATGGGTGAGGGATGTTGGCATTTAAAGCAAGTCAGAGCACTGTTAAATTCACACCACAAACACATTAATGGTACACAAAAGTCTAGCCTTCAGTTTGGTAAAAAGAGATAGGCTACCTAATCAGAGCTATAGAAAAACCCCTCAGTAAGCAATAAAAGAAAACAATTAGATAAAATCATACAGGAAAAACAATTCATATTTTCTTAGAATTTTCCTGGAAATTAAACACTACATATTAACTTCTTTCTGAAATGAAAGTTAAAAGTAATTATAACAAAAAAGAAGATAGACAACCTCTATGTGTCTGTCAACTATCTAGTTGTAAACAGAAGTAACATGTTGAATTGAAGTAAAAATGTAACAGATTTGATTAACATTGAATTGTTCTCAGAATTCATGGTTTAGCTTCAGAGCATATCACAGATAACTTGTAAAAACTAAAGGAAAGACAAAACCAAGATTATGTCACTGTCTTAGTCCATTTTTCATTACCATAGCAAAACACCTGAGACTGGATACATATAAAGAAAGTAGGTTTATTTTGGTTCAAGATTCTGGTCCAAGGTCTAGAAAATGCATTCAGCAATGACATTCCTGTTGGCAGAATCCAAGGCAGTACAGGGCATCATATGGTAAGAGATGAGGAGCATGAGTGTGTGTGTGTGTGTGTGTGTGTGTGTGTATTGTGAGTGTGTGTGCATGTGTTTATCTGTCTGTCTTCTAGTCTTTCTCTCTTCCCATAAAGTCACCAGGGCTCAGTTCTGGGTGCTCCACCCTGATGACCCTATCTAATCCTAATCACCTCCCCCAAGGCTCCACCTCTAACAGAGTAGTAAAATTGAATTTCTGTCCTTCTAAGACCTTGAAGTGGAAATTAAATTTCATTGCAGGAATGTTGGGGTTTGAATGAAAAGTGTCCCCCAAAAGCTCATGCAAGAAATTCTAGGAAGGCTGAAGATTCAGCCTTATCCAAAATAGTTGGATCCAGAGGTGTCTTAGATTTAGATTTTTTCCAGGACTTGGAATATTTGCACATATGTAATAAGATATCTTGGGGATGGGATTCAAGTGTAATATACAAAATTCATTGATGTTTCATATACACTTTATACACATATCCATAAGTCCATTTTATGCAATATTTTTAGCACATCTGCATTTTGACTGGGACCTTTCCCATGAGGGCAGGTGCACAATTTTCCACTTGTGGCATTAGGTCAGCCCTCAAAATATTTTGAATTTTGGGACAGTTTGTATTTTTGATTTTCAAGTTAGGAATGCTAAGTATATAGGGAGTCAACCATAAATAGTGTAACTTTAGTCACCTGCAAACTAGCATGGTAGGGGAATTTTTAAATAATGCCATATAGCATATAACTAGTAACTCATATATAAGACTGGTCTTAAAGAGTTTAGTGGCTGGAAACATCCAGATAGCTTACATCAATCAAAAATAACAGAACACATTCTACTCTTCTCATTTAACTTCTTCACCCTCATTTACCTACATCACCATATAAAAGGTCTCTTCCTTATGTTAATCTGGACTAAGGGGGGTTTTGTTTGTTGTTTGTTTTGCTTTGCTTTAAGTCAGTTCAGGTACTTGAATGCGGTCACCATTAAAAACTCAGAGTGAATATCCTTCTTATGTACATTTCATGACACTTTTAAGAAGCACTGGACAGAAATAGAAAACAACACCCTCTCACACTTGTTTCTATTATTAATGTCAGCAGTCATTCATCTGATCCTCTAGTATCCATCTAACTATCCACGTATCTATCATAATCTATTGTTATTTTAACTCCCTTCTTGTTCTTATCTTTTCCCTATCTAAATATGTCAAAGATGGTAAGTGTTCAGTAAGAGTGATTTATAAAAATACAACCAAACCACAATCCTGTCTCAAATGGTGAGGCTGGCCAGCATATGCAACTAATTCTCACAGAGGTATTCTGGAAAACCAGTGACAAGATTGGGACTCTGGGGTAGCCCCAGGGCAGTCAGCAGTGGTAGACTGCTACACGCAGCCTCATGTGTAAAGTTTCTGAACTGACATAAAGCTTAATGGAAATGAACCTTGACGACGTGGCCAATCGAGTGTAAGTGACATCCTGCCTGGCATGCCATGATGATTTTTACTTTCCTCTCTTGAAGGCATAATGCTTCCTATGGGAAACTCTGACTTAAAATGCCATTGTATGCTTAGACAGAAAATTTACCAATCCTGAAGGGGATAGAGGTGAAATAGGACCCTAGAAATAGGTCCCTCCCAATGCTCACACTCCACTACTCTCACCCACCCAGCAAAAGTGAGAATAACTACAGCAGTTTCATCTGAAAGAGTGCCAGATTAATAGAGTATCTTATGAAATTAAAATGTAACGAGTCTGTGAAAGATGAAAACAGGCACCAGTCATTTTAAATTTATTACTTATTATCCTGAATCACACTATTTTAAGTCCATGGGGAATTAAAAAAAATAAAAAAAAGACATTTTGTATCTGTCCTTCAGGATTTGCAATTCAGTTGAAAAACCAAGATATACAGTATGGAGAATCCTCAAAAAATTAAGGATGGAGCCACCTTACGACACAGCTATCCCACTCCTGGGAATTTTCCCAAAAGATTTAGAATCAGCGTATTATAGTGATGTGGCTTCATCAATGTTTATAGCAGCTCAATTTACTATAGCTAGATTATGGAACCAACCCAGATGCCCCTCACTTGATGAGTGGATACAAAAGCTTTCTTTCATATATACTATGGAATACTACTCGGCCATCAGAGAAGACGATATTATAGCTTTCGAAGTCAAATGGATGGAGATGGACAGAATTATGCTTAGTGAAGTCTCCCAAGCTCAGAGACTTAAGGGCCGAATGGTTTCTCTCATCTGTTGATACTAGAATTTATGTTGAAGCAGTAGGACAGATGGCTGACCTAACAAAG
>PVKS010043510.1:0-14833 GCA_004027875.1 Aplodontia rufa | reverse complement strand
ATTCTCCACACTGCTTTCCATAGTGGCTGAACCAGTTTGCATTCCCACCAGCAGTGTAGTAGTGTTTCTCTTTTCCCACAGCCCCTCCAGCATCTGTTGTTGTTTGTATTTTTCATTTTTGCCACTCTAACAGGAGTGAGGTGTTATCTCATTGAAGTTTTGATTTGCATTTCCCTTATAACTAATAATGTAGAACATTTTCTCATATATTTGTGGGCTTTCTGGACTTCCAGTGGAGAGAAGTTCCTTTTCAGTTCTTTAGCCCATTTATTGATTGGATTATTTGTGAGTTTGGACTTTAGTTTCTTTAGTTCCTTGTATATTCTGGATGTTAGCCCTCTGTCTGAGGTGTAGCAGGCAAAGGTTTTCTCCCATTCTGTAGGTTCTCTGTTGATGCTCTTGACTAGATCTTTAGCTGTGCAGAAACTTTTTAGTTTAATTGCATCCCATTCATTTATTCTTGATTTTACAGCTTGAGCTATGGGAGTTTTGTTAAGGAAGTAGCTGCCGACTCCTATATGCTGTAGTGATGACCGTACTTCTTTTTCTAGTAAGTTTAAAGTTGTTGGCTTAATATCCAAGTCTTTGTCCATTTTGATTTAATTTTTATGCAGGGTGAAAGATAAAGATCCAGCTTCAGTTGTCTACATATGGCTGTCCAGTTTGTCCAACACCATTTGTTGAACAGGTTCTCTTTCTTCCACACTATACTTTTGTCCATTTTATCAAATATCAAATAGTTAAGGATCTTCTATTCTGTTCCACTGATCTTCGGTTCTGTTTTGAAACCAATACCAAGCTGTTTTTACTACTACGGCTCTGTAGTATAATTTCAAATCAGGGATTGAGATACCCCCTACTTCTGCCTTTCTATAGAGTAATGTTTTGGCTAGTCTGGGTCTCCTGTTATTCCATATGAACTTGAGAATTGCATTTTATATATCTGTGAAGAATGCCATAGGTATCTTGATGGGGATTGCATTGAATCTGTATAGGGCTTTGGGTAGAATGGCCATCTTTATTATATTGATTCTGCCTAACCATGAGCATGGAATGTTTTTCCATCTACTCAGGTCTTCTGTAATTTCTTTTTTTAGTGTTTGATAGTTTTCTTTGTAGAGATTCTTAATATCCTTTGTAAGGTTAATGCCCAAGTATTTCAGTTTTTTGGAAGCGATGGTGAATGGGAGAGAGTTCCTGATTTTTTCTTTTGCGGAATTTGTTGTTGGAGTAAAGAAACACTAGTGATTTACTGGAGTTGATCTTGTAGCCAGCCACTTTTCTGAAAACACCTCTAGGAGTTTTCTGGCCAATGTTAGTGGGTCTTCTAGGTATAGAATCATGTCATCAGCGAATAGAGATAACTTAACTTCCTCTTTTCCTATATGAATACCTTTGATTTCCTTGTCTTGCCTGATAGCTCTGGCAAGGGTTTCAAGGACTATATTAAACAAGAGTGGGGAGAGTGGACAGCCTTGTCTAGTACCTTGTCTAGTACTTGCTTTCAGTTTTTCTCCTTAGAGGATAATGTTGGCTATGGGTCTGTCACAAAAGTATCTTCCCTTGATCCCTATCTTTTCCAGAGTTTTGAGCATAAAGTGGTGTTGAATTTTATCAAATGCCTTCTCTGCATCAATTGAGTTGATTATATGGTTTTTGTTTTTAATTCTGTTTATGTGGTGAATTACATTTATTGATTTGCGTATGTTGAACCAGCCTTGTTTTCCTGGAATGAAGACCACTTGATCATAATGTATTATCTTTTTAATGTGCTTTTGTATCCAATTAGCTAAAATTTTGTTAAGGATTTTTGCAACAATGTTCATCAGGGAAATTGGTCTGTAGTTTTCTTTCCTTGATGTGTCTTTGTTGGGCTTTGGAATCAGCATAATGTTTGCTTCATAAAAAGTGTTTGGGAGTGATCCCTCTCTATCAATTTCCTGGAAGAGCTTGTAGAAGATCGTTATTAGTTCTTCTATGAAGACTTGGTAGAATTCTGCCGTATATCCATCCGGACCTGGGCTTTCCTTTTTTGGGAGAGCTTTGATTGCTGCTTCAATTTCGCTGTCTGTGATAGGTTGGTTGAGATTTTCAATGTCCTTCTGTGTTAAAGAGGGGATGTCGTGTGTGTCCAAGAACCTGTCCATGTTCTCCAGGTTATCCAATTTGGCAGAGTATAAGTTTTCAAAATAGGTTCTGATAATCTTCTGTATCTTGGATGAGTCTGTGGTGATATCCCCATTTTCGTCTCTGATTTTGTTGATATGCTTCCTTTCGATCTTCCTTTTGGTGAGTTTGTAAAGGGGTCTGTCAATTTTGTTAACTCTTTCAAAGAACCGCCAACTCTTGGATTTGTTAGTAGATTGAATAGCTTTTTTGTTCTCAATTTCATTAATTTCAGCTCTGATTTTGGTGATTTCCTGTCTATTGTTAGATTTAGGGTTGGATTGTTCCTCCTTTTAAAGTTTGAGTTGAGCATAAGGCTATTAATCTGCTCTCTTTCTAGATTTTTGATGTATGTTCGAAGTGCTATAAATTTACCTCTTAAGAAAGCCTTCATACTATCCCAGAGGTTTCAGTATGTTGTTTCCTCGTTCTCGTTCAATTCCAAAAACTTAATCTCTGCTCTCATTTCCTCTTTTACCCATCCTTTGTTTAAGAGGTAATTATTCAATTTCCAAGTATTTGAATAGTTTCTATTGTTTCTCTTGTTGTTGATTGCTAAGATCATAGCATTATGATCTGACAGAATACATGGGATTATATTCACCTTTTTATATTTGCTAACATTATCCCAGTGAACTAGGATGTGCTCTATTTTAGAGAAGGATCCATGAGCTGCTGAGAAGAAGGTAAATTCAGCTGTCTTAGGATGGAATATTCTGTAAATGTCTGTTAAGCCCGATTGATTAATAGAGTAGTTCAGATTGGAGACATCTTTATTGATTTTTTGTTTTGATGATCTGTCTAGAGTTGATAGTGGTGTGTTGAAATCCCCCAGGATTATTGTGTTGAGATCGATGAGGGGATTAATGTCCTTAAGGACTTTTTCCATGTATTTGGGGGGGTTGTAATTGGGGGCATAAATGTTGATTATTGTTATATCTTCTTGATGAACTGTCCCTTTTAGTATGATAAATTGACCTTCTTTGTACTTTGACTAGTTTTAGTTGGAAATTAATTTTGTCAGAAATTAGAATTGCTACACCAGCTTGCTTTTTTGGGCCACAGGCCTGTTAAACATTTTGCCATCCTTTCACTTTCAGGCTGTGTCTATTTTTGAGTGTCAAATGTGCTCTTGCAGGCAACATATTGTTGGATTTTGTTTTTTGATCCAGTGGGTCAGTCTGTGTCTTTTAATTGGGGCATTGAGACCGTTCACATTCAAGGATAGAATAGATATGGGAGGCTGATTCACAGACTTTGTATCGATACAGAGTTTTGAGTCAACTTGAAAGTTAGTTTTTGTATATTATGATTATTGACTCCCCCTTGTTTAAGGATTTAGCATATCATTGGCATTATTGTCTGCATGGAGAACACCTTTGAGAATGTTCTGTAGAGCAGGATTTGTGTTCAGGTATCTTGCTAGCTTGAGTTTATCGTTAAAGTATTTAATTTCCCCTTCACATTTGAATCTGAGTTTTGCCGGATATATTATCTTTGGTTGAAAGTTGTTATTTTTTAACACTTGAAAGATATTGTTCCAAGCTCTTCTGGCCTTCAATGTTTGCTCTGAAAAATACATATTGATCCGAATAGGTTTGCCTCTGAATGTGATTTGGGGCTTTTCTCTAGCAGCTTTTAGAATACTCTCTTTAATTTCTCTGTTATTCAATTTGTATACGATATTTCTTGGTGAGTTTCTCCATTGATTAGGTCTATTTGGTGTTCTATAAGCATCTTGGATGTGGAATTCCGGATCAATAGCAAAATGTGGGAAGTTCTCATGGTTTTGCTTAAAAGGTTCTTGAAGCCTCTTGTTTGCTGTTCAGAGTTTTCCTCCAGGCCAATGATTCTCAGATTGTTATGCCTCATCTCATCAAATATTACTTGGAAGTTCTGATTATGTAAAATAAGCTGTTTATCTTGTTTTTCTTCTTGATTTCTACTTTGTTTAGGCGATCCTCATTGTCCAATACTCGTTCTTCAAGCTCTGAAGTTCTATTTTCAGTGGAGTCTACTCTGGTGTTGGTGTCTTCCAGTGAAGATTTGAAGTGGTTAACCGTGTTTTTCAATCCTGATAGCTCTGCTACATCTCTTTTCAGAATGTCAGTATCCTTGTACAACTGATCTTTCATCTCCTGGAATTGATCCTTAATTTCCCTGTATAATTTGTCTCTCATCTCTTGAAATTGATCTTTGATCTCTTTCCTTATTTCCTCCCTCAACTCTGATTGCATTACTGATCATAATGCTGATATGATGTCTTTGATTTTCATCTGGGGCCCCACCTATGGGGTCCTTGGGTGGGGAGCTCTGGCATTGGGGAGGAGAGTTATTTCCCCTTTTCCTCATTTTCTGAGTCAGAGAGCTTGTCTTTTATTTCAGCCTAGTTACTCTTGTTGGAGTAATTGGAGCTTCTTATGACTTTGCTTCGTTGTGAAGGGGAGCTATTTGGTCAATATAGACCTAAAGATGCCAGATGGTTCTGTGAGAATTTGAGAGGCTATAGGTGCAAATACTAGACCGTTTCAACTAAAATAGATGAGCTGATGATTAGCACCAATAGTAGCAGTTTTCTTTGAGAGAACTCTCACTGTGTAGTATGATACCAAGCAAGTAGCCGTCAATTTCTTCAGATATTAGGGTCTCTCTGAAATTGGGGAGAAGGAATGACTAGGAAGTCAAGGTGGTGAATTGGGGAGGTATAAAATCACACCTGCTTTAGAGTATATGGGGACTAGGGATTAGGGGGGAGTAGGTTATTCTATTAGGACTAAGGAAAACATAGGACTGGGGTGCAGGTAGGGTAAACATGGGGTGACAATGAGAGAAAGATGCTTATATTTAGGGATTACCAGAGTACAGTGGAGGAAGAGGTTAGCAGAAGGGTTCAATGAGACCTAAAGAAATAAGAGCCAATCACCAGTACATACACACAGATATTTACATCCACCAACACCAAACTCAGTATTATTCATAAAGCAATAAAGGAGGAGAGGATAAAGAAACCCCCCCAAACCCACAGTAATGTTAAAAATTTAAAAATGTTATATTCCAGCCAGATTCCCATTTAACAAATTAAAAAAATAAAAATAAAAATAAAAAAATTTAAAAAGAAAAAATGAAGAAATTAAAAAAAAATAAAACTAAAAATCTCAAAACTAGCTGATAAAGTTCTGAGTTTTTCTGACCCTTAGGTCAGGAATTATGTATCATGGGGTGGTGTGTTCAAATCTGACATCAAGCTGGGGATTGTTCGGAGTCGAGCTTGTTGGGGGAGAAGCAGTTTGGTTGAGTCTGGTGCCCTGGTTTTTCTTAGAGGATCTCCTCAAAATTTTTTGTTGCAAAGGGGTATTCAGCTCTCCCTGGGTTGTAATCTTGAGATGGTTGCTTTCTGCCAATCCACACTCTAGAATTTCTTGGGCCTGGGGCTCAGAAGTTGTAGACAATCTAGTTGATCCTATTGCAGATGAGTAGGTCTCTGACTGATCCAAGGAGAGTGACCAGCCTGAGACTCGCTTCCTCAGAATCACTGGTGACCCACTCTGCATGTCTTGTGATCTTCAGAAGTCCCAAGAGCTGCTCTGTGGGTTTGACTGAAACCCTCAGAAGATGGTCCAGATCGTGCCAGTGCTTGTGTGATTCTCAGTTGCAAGCACTAGAAAGCGCCCACCTGGAAAGGTCAGGGCCTAGGAAGCCTTGGCTATGCAAGGAGTTCAGATGCTAAGGGGAAGCCCGTGCTGCCCCATATATTCAAAACTTCCTGAAGCAGATTTCAAGCAGAGGCTGAAGCAGAGGATCCCCTATAGAGGGATGAGCCCTGCTGGAGCAAGTTCTGTTCACAGGCTCCTCCTATTTGGGTGAGAAGGGGGGTGGTCCAAAGGGCAGAAGGTCGCCAACCGAGAGGTTTGCCAGCTGGAGAGGTGAATGGCAGATCCCTACAGCCCCCAGGGCAGATGGCCAGTTGGTGGGGGGTGGTAACTTCTGTTTCTGATCGCGGGTACTGAGGCCCCCTAACGCTTGTGGGCAACCCGCCCTGCCTCACTCTCCCACACTGGTGTGAGTACTTATGTTAAAGTACTTTAAAATCAGCTGTTGTAACCCGAGGGCCCCGGTGGAGAGTTATTGATCGAGGTGATTGCGTTAAAGATCTTGCGCGGAAACCTCTCCTTCCCAGGATCCGCGGGCAGCGGCCGGAAGTGTAGCAGGAACTCCCAGCACCACACAGACCCTTTGGGAAAGGGCCCAATCTCTGGGCGATAGATTCTGGCCTTGAAGTCTGAGGGCTCAGGAAGTTTTTTAGTTTTTTTGGTTTTTTTTTTTTTGTTTGTTTTTTGCTGAGCGACCCGCCCTGCCCTCAGGGAAACGTCACAGTGGTGTCGCTGCTGCACAGCTACGAGTTTCCTAATGTGAGAAATCAATTCCCAGCGCTTTATGCAAGATAAGGTAAATTAAGAGCCGTCAGGTCAGGGAGTTCGCAGGCGGTCAGGTTAGGGTATTAGTTAGGAAACTTGCT
The DNA here is from genome assembly GCA_004027875.1 of Aplodontia rufa. Taxonomy (NCBI): domain Eukaryota; kingdom Metazoa; phylum Chordata; class Mammalia; order Rodentia; family Aplodontiidae; genus Aplodontia; species Aplodontia rufa. Next base: position 8,151 of record PVKS010043510.1, on the reverse strand, counting down.
CCCTTGCTCCATTTCCGCCGTCAGGAGCAGCTCCCCCACCCCCGCACCCCCCCCCCTAGCGCAGGGCCGAGTGCCACGGACTCCCCTAAGCTCTTCTTTATATTCGTTAATGGACCGCGTTATTCCTCTGGAGTTAAAGAGTTAGCGGGGGATAATGTTCCCCCACACTGGGTGCTTTGTCCTACCGTGGGAATCCGAGTGCTCTCCTACAGGGTGAGGTGAATCTCAGGAGCTTCCGGGAGTCAGTGACGGTGGGATGAACGCCATTTTGAGACCCCCCAGCTGTGTATATTTCTAAGGTGCAGTGTGATAATTCAATATATATACAATGTGTAATGATCGGATCAGCATAATTAGTATTTCCTTCTCCTTAAACATTTAGCATTTATTGTTCTTTTCTGCTGAGAACCTTGGAAGTGCTCTCCTTTTGTTCTTTTTCTTTTGGCAGGGGGAATGGGGGAATATAATTTTCTTCTTTTTAATTGGTGCATTATAGTTTTCCATAATGAACAAATTTGTTGTTACACATTCATCCATGCACATTTTATGACAATATAATTTGGTCCCATTCCTTCCCTATCACTTCCCCTTGGCCCTCCCTTTCCCTGGTCTCTTATCTCTACTGAACTCCCTCTGCTTTTACACAGACACACATACACACACACATATAGATACACATACATATATATAATTTATGTATACATATATGTATATATAGTTTATTTTTGTATTTTCCATTTTTAAATGCCTGCATGGATACTATTCAGCATCTCAGGGGTACAAACTCTATCACAACCCCCCTTTTCCCACCCTGTCTTCCTTCCTCTCTTCCTCTTCCCCCCTCCCCCCTACATAACTAGACCTCACCCAGATCTTATGTTACTCCAAGTTTGATGGGACTATTATAAACTTGACTTTCTCTTGCCCTTTTGTTTTACTTTAGCTTCCACATATAAGAAAAAAAATTGACCTTTGAGTTTGTGAGTTTGGCTAATTTCGATTAGCACGATTTTCTCCATTTCCATTTATTTACCAGCAAAGACCATGAGTTCATTCTTTTTAGTAGCTGAGTAGAACTCCATTGTATAAATATACCCCAGTTTATTGATCCATTCATCCAGTGTTGGGCATTTGGGTTGATTCCATAATGTAGCCATTGTGAATTGTGTTTCTAGAAACATTGATGTAGCTGTTTCACTGTAATATGCTGATTTTATTTCTTTTGGGAAAATACCCAGGAGTGGGATAACTGGGTAATATGATGGTTTCATCCCTAATTTTTTAAGGGAGTCTCCATATTCCTTTCCAGAGTGGTTGTAAAGTCTGAAGTTCTACCAACATGTACAAGAATTCCTTTCTCCCCACGACCTCCCCAGCTTCTGTTCTTATTTGTATTCTTCATCTTTGCCATTCTGACTAGAGTGAGGTGAAATCTTAAGGTAGTTTTGATTTGCATTTTTCTGATTGCTAGAGATATTGAACATTTTTTCATATTTTTTGGCCTTTGTATTTATTTTGTTGAGAAGTTTCTGCTTAGTTATTTTGCCCACTTATTGATTGGGTCATTTGTGTTTTTGATGTTAAGTTTTTTGACTTCTTTGTATATTCTGTATACTAGTCCCCTGTTGGAGGAGTAACTGGCCATGATTTTCCCTCATTCTGTAGGCTCTTTCTTCACATTCTTAACTAATTCCTTAGCTGTGCAGAATCTTTTTAGTTTAATGGCATTTCACTTATTACTTATTGATTCCTGGTTTTAATTCTTGTGCTATGGGAGTCTTGTTAAGGAAATCAGTGCTACCTCCTATATGGTGCAGTGTTGATCCCATTTTTTTCTTCTAACAATCATTTACATGGTACTGTGGTTTGAACCCATGTCCTCACACATGCCAGTTGTATCTGGGTTAATTACTATGTCCTTAATCCATTTCAATTTGATTTTTGTGCAGGGTGAGAGATAAGGATCTAATTTCATTTTTCTTCATATGGTTGTCCAGTTTCTCCAGTGCCATTTGTTGAAAAGGCTGTCTTTCCTACAAGACATATTTTTGCTTCCTTTGTGGAATATCAGATGGCTATAGATTTGTGAATTTGTCTCTGTATCTTCTATTTTTATTCCATTAGCCTTCATGTTTGTTTTGATACCAGTACCATGCTGTTTTTGTTACTACAGCTCTGTAGTATAATTTCAGATCAGGTCCTCTGATACCTCCTGCTTCATTTTTTTTTTTGTTAGTATTGCTTTGACTTTTCTAGGTCTCTTATTCATCTAAATGAATTGATTTTTCTATATTTGTGAACATGTCTTTGTTATTTTGATGGGGACTGCATTGAATCTGTAAAGTGCTTTTGGCATAAAGGCCATTTTAGCTGTATTGATTGTGCTTATCCAAGAATATGGGATGTCTTTTCATTTTCTCAGGTCTTCTTCAGTTTCTTCCTTCAGAGTTCTATAATTTTCATTGTAGAGGTCTTTTACTTCTTTTGTTAGATTAATTCCCAATTTGTTTTGAGGTTATTGTGAAAGGGATGGTTTCCTGATTTCTTCCCTGGCTGAATAACTGTTGGAGTAGAGAAAAGTTATTGATTTATGGGTGTTGATCTTATATCCTATTGCTTTGATGAACTCATTTTAAGCTCTGGAAGTCTTCTGGTAGAGTTTCTAGGGTGTTGTAGATATTACAATTAAACAGTTTGATTTCTTTTCCTATTTGTATCCCTTTGATTCCCTTTTCTTGGCTGATCACTACTGTTTCGAAGATTATATTGAGTAGAAGTGGTAAGAGTGGACAGTCATGTCTTGTTCCTGATTTTAGAGGAAACAATTTTAGTTTTTCTCCATTTAGTATGCTGTTGGCTTTAGGTTTGTCAGTATGGTCTTGCTACATTGAGGTAAGTTCCTTTGAGCCCTATCTTCCCAAGCATTATTAACATGAATGGATGCTGGGTTTTGTCAAAGACCATTTCTGTATCTTGAGATTATCATGTGATTCTTGTCATTGATTCTGTTTAAGTAATGAATTATATTTATTGATTAGCATATGTCAACACAAACTTGCATCCCTGGAATAAAACCCACTTGATCATGATGTTTTTTGATGTTTTTGAATGCTGTTTGTTAATGTTTTATTAAGTATATTTTTATTGCAAAAGTACTTTATCAATTTTATTTTTGTTAAATTTTATTGAGGAGTTGAGTTTTTGTACAATCATAAATGCAAATGTAATAACAATATGATATGTCCCTGATTCTAATCCAGAATCACCACTGCATCACCGCACCACAGTCTCTTAACTCTTCTTCATTGTACATTTTCCAGAATTAAATGATTGCATTAGTATTATTTGGCTACTCAGGGAAGTATAGAGTAAGGTACATTGTTGATTCCCCCTAGATCCCTCCCTATCATCCCTCCCTCTTCTTTCCTCACTTCCACCATCCCCCCATATCTATGGTTCTCCTAGATTGTGTTGCTAGTACATGAGCTTGATCTTTCACACAAGCCAGGACTTTGCTCTAGCCTCAAAATGAGGGAAAATATTTACACCATGAACCTCAGTTCGGCTAATTTTGCTCAGCATAATTTCTTCCATTGCCATCCATTTACCTTCAAAGGCTGTAGTAGTGTTGTTTCTAATAGCTGAGTAGAATTCCATTGTATGTATGTATGTGTATATATGTGTGTGTATGTGTACGTGTGTATGCATGTGTATGAGTGTATGTGTGTGTATATATATATAATCTCACAGGTTTTGTGTATATACCAGAGATTTTGGATCCATTCATCCAGTGAGGGGCATCTGGGTTGATTCCATAATTTAGCTATTTTAAATTGAGCTGCTATGTACATTGATTTGGCTGACTCACTGTAATGTGCTGATTCTAGCTCTTCTGGGAAAATACCTAGAAGAGGGATAGCTGGGTTGTACAGTGGATCCATCCCTAATTTTTTGAGGCATCTCCACACTGCTTTCCATAGGGGTGTACCAGTCTGCAGTGTCACCAACAATGTGCTAGTGTTCCTATCTCCCCACAACCCTTCCACAATTTGTTACTATTTACATTCTTTATCTTCACCAATCTGACTGGAGTGGGGTGAAATCTTAATACAGTTTTGATTTGCAGTTTCTCTCATTACTAGTGATTTAGAACTCTTCCTCATGTATTCATTGGCTTGCTCAATTTCCTCTGCTGAGAAACTTCTGTTTTATCTCTCCATCCCATTTATTTATTGGATTGTTTGGGTTTTTTGGTATTAAGTTTTTTAAGTTCTTTGTAATTTTTCGATATGAGTCCCATCAGAGGAATCAAAGGCCATGATTACCACCCATCCTGTAGGTTGTCTCTTTTGGTCAATTTTGGCCAATTCCTTGGCTGAGAAGAAGCTTTTTAGTTTAATGGCATAAAATTAATTGATTTTGCTTTGGGAGTATTGAGAAAGTCATTGCAAACTCCCATATGCTGGAATATTGGTCCTAATTTTTCTTCTAGCAGTTGTATGGTAACTGGTTTAATTCCTAATTCCTTGATCCATTTTGATTTGATTTTTTGTGCAAGATGAGAGATAAGGATCTAATTTCAACTTTATGCAAATAGTTCAGTTTTTCTCGCACCATTTGTTGAATAAGTTGTCATTCTTCCAAGATATATTCCCCCCCATTTTAAAAAATATCAGATGTTTCAAGAATTTGTGGGATTGTCTCACAGTCTTCTATTTTATTCAGTTGGTCTTCATGCCTATTTTGATACTAATACCATTATTTTTTTGTTACTATAGCTCTATAGTATAATTTTAGATCTAGTGTTGCAAAACTTCCTGTTTCATCTTTCTTGCTTAGTAATGTTTTGTCTATTCTGGGTTTCTTGTTATTCCAAATGAATTTGAGAATTGCTTTTTCTATATCTGTAAATAATGACATTGGCATCTTGATGGGGATTGCATTGAATCTGTGTAGTGTTTTTGGCAGAATGGCCATTTTAATTATATCAATTCTACCTGACCAAGAGCATGGAACATCTTTCCATCTTATCAGGTCTTATTTGCTGTTTATAGTGTTTGATAATTTTCATTGTACAGGTTTGTTACTTCTCTTGTTGGATTAATTCCAAAGTATTTTATTCTTTTGAGGATATTGTGAATGGGACCCATTTCTTAATTTTTTCTTCTGCCCTATTATTGTTCATGCATAGGAAAGCTATTGATTTATGGGTGTTGATCTTGTCGTTTTCTATCTTCTACTTTGCCAAATCTGTTTATAAGCTCTAGCAGTTTTCTGGTAGAGTTTTTTTTTTATCTTTCAGATATAGGATCATGTAATCAGCAAAAAGGGAAAATTTCACTTCTGTTCCTATTCTTATCCCTTTGATTTCCTTCTCCTACCTGATTGGTCCAACTAGGATCTTGAGGATTATATTAAATAAAAGTGGTGAGAGTGGGCAACCTTGTCTTGTTCCCTAGTTTAGTGGAAATGCTTTCAATTTTTCTCAATTTAGTATTATCCTGCCTGTGAGTTTATCATATATGGCCTTTACGTAGCTAAGTTCCTTTGATCCCTATCTTGTCTAGAGTTTTGAGCATAAATGGATGCTGAATTTTATTGAAGGCCTTTTCTGCATCAGTTGAGGTGAGCATATGTTTTTGTCCTTAATTCTGTTTAAGTGATGAATCACATTTATTAATTTGCATATGTTGAACCAGCTTTGCATCCTTGGAATAAAGCCCACTTGATCGTGATGAACAAATACTTCTTGATGTGTTTTTGAATGTGGTTTGCAGAACTTTATTAAGGATTTTTGCTTGTATGTTCATCAGGAATATTGGTCTATAGTTTTCTTTTCTTGATGTGTCTTTGTTAGGTTTTGGAATCAGGGTTATGGTTGCCTCATAAAAAGTGTTTGGGAAAACTCCCTCTTCAATTTCTTGGAATAGTTTGATAAGGAGAGGTTTTAGCTTTTCCTTATAATTATGTTAAAATCAGGGGTGAATCCATCCAGTCCTGGGCTTTTTCTTCTTTGGAAGGCTTTTAATTGCTATGTGAATTTTAGTGCCTGTTATTGGACTGTTTCAGCTTTCAATATCATCCTGTGTTAATTTGGGGATGTTGTACGTATCTAGAAATTTGTCCATGTCTTCCAGATTATCTGCTTTAGAAGAGTACAGTTTTTCAAAATAGGTTCTCATAATCAGTTGAATTTCCATGGAGTCAGTGGTGATTGCATCCTTCTTGTTTGTGATTTTGTTGATTTGTTTCATTTCCTTCCTTTGTTTTAGGAAGATTGACTAAGGATCTGTCAATTTTATTTAGTTTTTCAAAGAATTAGCTCCTTGTTTCATTGATTCTTTTTATTGCTTTTATTTCTCAATTTTGTTCATTTCAGTTCTATCCTGATTATTTTGTGTCTTCTGCTGGGATTGGGGTAAGATTGTTCTTCCTTTGTAGGGAGTTGAGGTGGAGCATAAACTTATTCATTCATGATCTCTCCTGTTTTTTAATGTAGGCACTCAGTGTCTGAGACTGGGGTTGTCTCCACCCCAACTTGCTGTGCCTAAGGCAGTCATAACATGGGACTCCTGGGGCAATCAGGGCAGCTGATGGTGCCACATCTGGGGCATTTTCTGACCTAAACTTGTGGCTCTCAGAGCAGCTGCCTGGACCACCCACCTTCTTAAGATGGCGATCTCCCTGGGTCTCCTTGACCAGTTTAGAGGCACATCCAAGTTATGTGCACTAATGCAGACCCTGATTTCAGCCGAGGAACAGGAGACCTTCTGATAGCAGTATTCTCTGTGCTAATTTGTCCTTCCTGTATTTGTGTGTTTTCTTCCCACTGTGCTGAACCTGCAGTGCAACTGCTAGGTTGTGGTCTATGTAGCTGGAGCTACTTGGCCCCTGTGTGATTTTTCTTCCCTGCTTATTGTATCTAAACCTCCAAGTCTCTAGTTTTCCTTGTTTGGCTACTAATGAGTTTCAGTGAAATTTTGTCATTCACCTACCTCACAGAAAGGCACTTCTCCCTGTGTTGGCATCCCACTTCATAGAGAGACTCTACATGCAGTCCTCCCATCTTCTGAATATCAGTCATCATGTTTTATATGTGAATTCTGTGCTGTCTTAGTTGTCTTTTTGATAGAGTGTGCTTTTATTGAATTTCCTCTGAGTTTTGAGAATTGTTTGCTTTTTCTTTTATCTTTGAGAATTCTTTGTAATGCTGGTTTTCTCTTCATGGATGGTGCAAGTTTGATCTTATTATGAAATGTTCTTATTTCCCCTTTGAATTTTAACCTGAATTTTGCTGAGTATAGTGTTCTTGGCTGAAGGTTGTGGTCATTCAGTGATTGAAGTATCTCCTTCTTGCTTCTAGGGTCTGAGTTGAAAATTCAGAAGTAATTCTTATTAGTTTGCCTCTGAATGTGATTTGGTGTTTCTCTCTTGCAGTTTTTAATGATCTTTCTTTGATTTCCCTGTTATACACTTTGAATGTGATGTGTCTCAGTGAAACTTCTCTTTTGATTAGGCCTATTGGGTGTCCTATAAGCTTCCTGCATGAGCACTTCTGACTCTATTTTAATATGTGAATTTTTTTCTTTAATTATTTTATTGAGGGTGTTCTTTCTGCCTTTTGTTTGCATTTCAATTTCTTGTTGTATTCCAATTACACTTAGTTTGTTTCTTCTGATTTCATTGCAGACATTTTGAAAATTCTGCTCATGCTCTGTGAGTTTTTTTTCTTTCTTTTTTTTTCTTTTGTCATCCTTGCACTCAAGCTTACTAAACCTATCCTCATTGTTGGAAGTTCTTCAAGAGCTGAGGTTCTGTTCTCTGTAGAAGGTAGTCTATCATTAAATCTTCCATCATTCCTCTCATGTCATTGACTGCAGATTTTAGTTTTGTTATTTCCTTTTTCAGTATGTATGTCTATTTCTTTGAAAATAGAGTTTTCCACCTCTGTTTTCTCATTTAGTTCCTTCATTAAGTCATCTTTTATAGTTCATTGTTCCTTTTTGTAATTAGATTGTTGATCATTTTTCCTAGGTTTTCAATCAGCTCCCTGTCTGTGGACTCCTTGGTTGGAGAGTTGTGGGCTTGAGGTGAACCTTTTCTAGTTTGATTCCTCATTTTTGAAGAGCTTCTTCTGGATCTTTGAATTGT
>PVKS010043509.1:0-14834 GCA_004027875.1 Aplodontia rufa | reverse complement strand
AGGCATTCATGGGGGTAATTCTAATTTCCAGAATATATACACATTTTATATTATTTGGTAAAAACATGTATGGTTGTTCTATAATAAATCTCTCAAAAAAAAAACTGCAGAAAATCCATCAGGTCCTGGGCTTTTCTTCTTTGGAAGACTTTTAATTGCTGTATGGATTTTGGTACCTGTTATTGTGTTATTTAGCATTTCAATATCATCCTGTGTCAATTTGGGGATGTTGTATGCGTCTAGAATTTTGTCCATGTGATCCAGATTTCTGATTCAGAGGAGTATAATTTTTCAAAAAATCTTCGGATAATCTGTTTGATTTCAAGTGGGTTAGTGGTGATCACCCCCTTTTCATTGGTGATTTTGTTGATTTGCTTTGATAATCACCTTCTTTTAGTTAGAGTAGCTAGGGGTCTGTCAATTTTAATTATTATTTCAAATTTGTCAATTCCTTTTATTGTTTATTCGTTCTCAATTTCATTGATTTCAACTTTGATCTTAATTATTTCCTGTCTTGTGCTGGCTTTTGGATTAGAATATTCTTCCCTCTGTAGAGAAGGGACCTTATTTGTTAGGGATTTATTCTGATTCTTAATGTGGACACTCAGTGCAATAAATTTTCCCCTTGAGAATGATTTCATGCTATCCCAGGAGTTTTGATATGTTGTGTCTTCATTCTCATTCTCTTCCAAGAATTCCTGAATTATTATTCTCATGCATTCTTGGATCCATTCTTCATTTAATATGGTGTTATTCAATCTCCACATTGAATAACATGGTTTTTGCTATTAATTATTAGGGTCATGGCATCTTGGTCTGATAGGATACATGGAATGATATCTACTTTTCTATATTTGCTGAGATTTCCTTTGTAATCTATAATATGATCTATTTTGGAGAAGGATCTATGTGCTGCTGAGAAGAAGGTATACTCTGCTAATTCGGGGTGGAATATTCTATAGATGTCTGTTAAGACTGTTTGATATATGGTGTTATTTAGGGTGGAGATCCTATTTCATTTCTTTACTTTGATGATTTGTCTACTGGTGATAGAGGAATGTGAAGTCTCCCAGTACTATTGTGTTGAGGTCCACAAGTGGTTTTATATCTTAGAGTATTTTTTCCACATAGTTGGGAACAATGGTGTTTGATGATTACTTATTTACTGTGGTTATTTCCTCCTGTTGTTCCCTTTACTATGATGTAGTGGCCTTCTTTATCTCTTTTGATTAATTTATGTTGGAAATCCTCTTTGTCAGATATAAGAATTGCATCCAGCTTGCTTTCTTGAGCCATATGCCTGATAGATTTTTTCCATCCTTTCACCCTAATCTATGGGTGCATCAGGCTATAAGGGGTTTCCTGTAACCAAAATATTGTTGGATTTTAATTTTTTTTTAAATTAAATTTAAAGCTAACACTTTAATAGCATTTTGTGGTGTGGGTACAGAGATTTCTTTAATGAAATCCAATTATACACATAATGCAGAATACAGTACACAAAATTCCTGTCTATCCGACAGCATGTATAATCACATCCAATAAACATACCCATCTGTATTCTTTTTTTTTTATATTGAAGATGCTTCATTTATTTGATGAATACATGCTTTGTGCAAAATAACAAACAACTCTGTAAGTAGAGATTTTAAATAACCATGAGGTAAAATTTTAATTTCAGAAGCATGTTGCATTGTAGTTTGGGCTATGTACCAGCCCTGCATATTCTTCTGAGACACAGTGTAAGTTGCTCAAGATACTCTTGACCTTGGGAATCCTGCTCCCAAAGCCTGTCCTACCAATTGTGGCAGGAATTTCAGCCCGGGCAACTGAGCCCAGCTGCATCATAGTCTTTCTTTTTTTTTTTTTTTTTAATTTTTGACCCAATCTGCTACTCTGTGCCTTTTAATTGATGCATTGAGACCATTCACATTCAGTGTTTGAATTGTTATGTGGTTGTGGCTCATAGTCATTGTGTTTTATTATTAAATTCTGTGCTGTACTAGTTGTCTATTGATAGCATGTACCTTTATTGAATTTCGTGTTTGTTGATTTTGAGGAGTATTAGTTTGTTCTTCTACCTGCAGTTTATCTTTGAGAATTCTTTGTAATTCTGTCTTTCTGTTTATGAATGCTGCAAGTTTGTTCTTGTCATGAAAAGTTCTTATTTTCTCCCCAAATCTTAAGCTTAGTTTTGCTGGGTATAGTATTCTTGACTGCATGTTGTGTTCATTCAGACATTAAAAGATCCCCGTCCATGTTCTTCTTGCTTCCAGAGTCTGAACTGAAAAGTCAGATGTGATTCTGATTTGTTTGCCTCTGAATGTGAGTTGTCATTTCTCTCTTGCTGCTTTCAATATTCTTTCCTTTATTTCCCTGTTGTATATTTTGAATATTATGTGTCTTGGTGAGCTTCTCATTTGATTAGGCCTATTAGGTATCCTATAAGTTTCCTGGATGAGCATATCTGACTCTATTTTTATATGGGCAAAATTTTCTTTAGCAATTTCCTTGAGAATATTCTTTATCCCATTTGTATGTGTTTCAATTTCTTCCTGTATCCGAATTACTCTTAAATTTTTTCTTCTCATTTCATCCCATTTTAAAAATTCTCTTCATGTTCTGTGAGGTTTTTTGTTCATCTGTGCACTCTAGCTTGCTCAGCCTATCTTCATTGTCAGAAATTCTTCCTTCAAGAGTTGAAGTTCTGTTTTCTGTAGATGCTAGTCTATTATTAAATTCTTCAATGGTTCCTCTCATGTCATGGTCTGCAGATTTTAGCTCTGTTATTTCCTTTTTGAGTATGTCTATTTCTTTGATAATAGAGATTTTCATCTATTAAGTTTTTCGTAGTCCCTTCATTATACTTCTTTTAGCTCATTGTTTCTTTTAGTAATCAGATCTTTGATAATATTTTCAACTCAACCCCTATCTGTGACATCCTTTTTGGGGTTTTTGGGTTTCAGGTGAACCTCTCTGTGACATCCTTTTTGGGGTTTTTGGGTTTCAGGTGAACCTCTTGTTGTTTGACTCTTCATTTTGAAGAACTGCTTGTGGTTCTCTGAATTGAGATTTCTTGAGGGGAAGATAGAGTTTTCAGGTGGTTTTTCCTTGCAAGTCAAAAGTTCAGATCAGTGACCAACTCTTTGATAATCCCCTTCTTCAAGATGATGTTTCTTCCTGGGTCCTTGTGTTGCTCTACCATTTTGTTCCAGGCTCACGATTACAAATCTAAACCTACCAAAATGTAGACCTTCCTTCTGGCAGGACTCAAACAGGCCCCAGCAGTATTCTGGGGCTTAGATAGGTGGGGATGCTCCAGTTGGGGAATCACCCTTGGTTAATCCTAAGCAAGGCTACTCTGGATGGGGGTCCTACCTGTGTGTTCTGAGCACCTTCCAGCGTGACTCTAATTTTTTTTAAAATTTTATCTTTTTAAAATAGAAACAAGGAGAGAATGAGAGAGAGAGAGAGAGAGAGAGAGAGATAGAGACAATCAGTTTTATTTAGTTTTTCATCTGTCTTTTGTTGCTCTGACACCAAGTTGTGTATGTGGTGCTGGAGTGTGAATCTGGGCCCTCATGCATGCCAGGCAAACATGAGCCATCACTCCAGCCCCTTAATATGAAACTTTTAGGTAATTTTTTTTAAGAGCAGGCTTAGTTTGCTAATTTTCTTTTTAAATTTTGATTTTTCTCTCCATTTATTATTTTAATAAATACGCTCTTAAAATTAAAAAAATGCTCATATGAGGGGCTGGAGCAGTGGCTCAGCAGTTTCAGTGTTTCCTTGGCAAGCACGAGAACCCGAGTTCAAACCCCAGCACCACATATGCAACTAAGTGCTGGAACAACTAAAGCTAGGTGAAAAACTAAATAAAGTTGTTTCTCTCTTTTTCTGTCTCTCTCAATATCCTTCTCTCTTTAAAAAAATGCTCATATGAATGGTCAGTCTTTCATTTCTGAAAATCATCAAGTAATTTAACACAAGTTTGTTGTACTGTATGGTTTGATTTCCTTCATCATATTGGAAATCCAACAGCATTCATTTCAGATTTTCTGTCTGCCTGGGCATTTGATTTTCCTGCAGAGGGCAGTATTGATGAATGTAAGCAATGACCACAAAAAAAGATGAGAAGAATGATATGTACAACACATCTATTCTGATTTGCATTACTATTAGGTTATCCCAGTAAAGACTACTGAGAAAGGGGGAGTATTACAGGATGTGTTCACATCTTAGGATTATCTTACAGTTCTTTCTTTTGTATAAATCCATTTAGAACATACTGATAACTTAAAAATATGAAATATGGGCACCTAGCATTCCATGCAGAAAACTGCACCTCTGTGGCTGTGTTCCCCTTCCTCACCGGTTGCAAAGATTAATTTTATGCATTGGTTTGGTTAGACCTCGGGGTGCCCAGAGATATGGCCTTTCATTAATCTGGTCATGTCTGTGAGGGTGTCTTGGGGACTTCTCAGTCACCATAATTACAAAAGCCAATTCCTTGACATCAATATCGACTACCTATTCCTTTTCTTCATCCATTCTCTTATTTATATTTCTCCAGAGAACCCTGCCTAAATCTCTAGTTTTCCCCTAATTTTACTTTCTTTCCTCTGCTAGCTAACTGATGATAAACTAAGCAGCTTCTTTTAAGTCCCAATTAAGGAAAAAAATAAGAGAGAAAAGCATGAAACTCATAGAGCAGGTGTGAGACCAAACCTTTCTTCAATAATTAGTATAAACAGAGTTTCTCTCATTTTTATATCTTAAAGTAATAAGTGTGCCATGTTGCTCACACACCAGGTGGCAAAATAGTGAGGGGAAAATGTGTAAGAGCAGCAGGGGTGTGCAGACAATAATAATACCTTCCCAAGCATTGTAATTTGTAGCTGCAAGAGTGCTTCCACATTCATGTGAGTCATACAAAATAACCAGGTGGGGGTTGAATAGATATTTACACCCTTCACAGATGATCAAATGGGAGCATTGCAGACACAAAAATAAATGGCAGAATGAAAATTGCAGCCTGGATCTTTGGAAAATAAATCACCTGTTCTTGCAATGGAATGGCTCTGCTTATGGGGAGAGCATTTTAATTATATTTTTCAAGAAAGAATTGACAGTCACTCAAAAGAGAAAGGACAGGTAAGACTTAGTGGATTTCTGCTCCAAAAGTCAGGAACAATGGTTTAGACTTAGAGAAATGAATAGCTACATAAGATAATATATGACTGGGTAAGTTGTAGGTAATTGCGAGAGAATCTAATGCATGTATTCTAAAGGAAAAATACTAATGAAAAGATAGTAATAGCAACAGAAGTGACAATCACCTCCCTTGACCAAGCACATGGTAAGTGTGAAGAGCTGTCTTAAAATTTTTGCTGTTTTCAACTATGATTTGGAAATTCAAAGTGTACTTCAGACCACTAAATTTCAGTGTGATTTATTACATAGTAGATTATGAAAGGCAGTCTTTTTGGTTATTTTCTTGTTTTTCCAGTGCTGAAGTTTGAACCCAGGCCCTTGGACATCCTATGCAACTGCTCTGTCACCAAACTACACTCCTAGGCTGAGAGATAGTTTTTGACCTGTACAATGGCAGGTCCATTTTATTTAAAGCAACAGCATCAGCCACAATAAAAATTATCATGCAGTTTCCAACTGATGATAATATCTGCCATTTGGATAATACTGGTTGCTGCTTGAGTTAATGCATCATATCAATGTCTTCCCATAATAGTCCCCTATCCCCACAAATAACCCATGCCATTAAGCCTCATCAATGCTGAATCTGAGAACTAAAGAAATAAAGAGAGTTTTTGTGGCCTAATGCCAAACAGGAATTTGCAGTATCACAATCTGTATGCAGTCCAGCATCAAAGTTTATTCTTTATCTATTCTATCTGAAAACGCACTTTCACTTAAGGGTCCTTAACAATGACAGCAGAAATTGCCACTAGCCTTGCAATTTGCCCAAGAAGAAAAAATGTGTGTGGGTTATATACTTTATAAATTTGTCTTGAAAATCTTTAAATCTAGTAAGGAAAAATCGATTGGTAAATGTGACCCTCAATTCCTTCTAAACCAATGGCATCTCACTTTAGGAACTATGAACAAAATCATGAGAACATTATAGACTTTAGTATACTGAATAATTTGAAATTTATTATCAGTTCAACTTTATTAGTAATATAGGAAGATATAAATATCTACCTTTTCTCAGTGCTATGGTCTGAGCATCCCCCAAATTCATGTTGAAACAATCCCCACTTTATTGAAGTGAAAAAGTGGAGATTTTTGGGAAAGTGATGAAGTTATGGAGGCTAAAGGTGTCATGTTTTATAAAAGAGCTGAAAGGAACTATAGTTCGAGCTCCTTTTGTTATTCTAATTTATGAAATGTGATGATGCAGGAAGAAATTCCTTATCAGACAGCAATTGCTGACACAATAATCTTTAACCTCCCAGTCTTCAAAACTGTGAGAAAACGCATCCTGCACTGTAAAAGTTACCTGGACTCAGTTATTTTGTTATAGCAGCTAAACAGACTAAGACTTTGCTGAAGAGAACAGGGTTTGAAGCCAAATTGCCAAGGTGAATCCCTGGTTGCTTTCATCCTAGATTTCTCTCCAGATCCTCAGTTTGAACATCATTCTAATAAAAATATTAATATCAGTGCTTCATTACAACTAATCTCAACTACCATTAGCTTTATTATTTGTGTCAATTAAAACAATCCCTGTGTGTAAAGTGCTCATAATAGTGTCTAAGATAGAGCAAGCTCTTAGTGGTGACTGTAATCACCAGAGTTGCCACTATGAATACTAGTTTCCTTCTAGAAATCAAAATAACTTGGTTTCACATCCACAGAACCACTAGTTTTAAGTTCTTTTGGGTTGGTTTCGAAACAATCATTATGTACAGGGAGCAAGACAGTTTTGACAGAATCACTGGTCATTTCATTTCAAAAAGATTATTGATAATTTAAATCTATTAAAATTAACTTAATAAATTGATACTTTTATATGCATATTTTATCTTCTTATTTCATGTGAGTCCTGAGAAGAATAGAGAAAAATATCATCTAGAGAAGAAATAAAGTATAGTGTGAAAAAAATAATAATGGAAAGAAGTGATTGCCAGTTTGGAAGACATTGTACCATCATGCACTGCAAGGAGTTATGTTCTTATCTGCTTTCAAAGCCCCTTTGCTTATTTGTAATCTAGCAGTTAGCACATTTTACATGGACTCATTTGCATAATTTTCTCTTTAACTAGACTATTGATTCTTAGAATCTAGAGACTGCTTACTGAATACTGTTACTCTTGAACTGAGCAGAGTACTATGTATGAAATGTCAGCCCAGTAACTAGCAAATAAACTAAGTTTCATGATTCCTTCCACACTAGGCATATGGTTGTTTGAGGTAATAATTATTTTATCTAATAAATCTTCCCCCAAATTTACAGTATCTATGATTTCTATAGGAAGTAATCGCAATGACATATGAAAATATATATAGTAAATGCTAAGTATTTTCTTGCTTAACTGACATTCAGAAGCATCAATTGTTCTTAAATCACTAAGAATAAACAGTAACAGAAATGAAAGATACTGAAGTAGTGGACTGATCTGAAAGTTAATGACTTTTGGGCGTATTCGAATCCCAAGGAAGATTCATGGAGCAGTACGAATCTTCAAAATCAGATGGACAAAATTTTCTCAGTTATATATTTGGGCTTAATTAAAGCATTGTAATGAACAAGCACTGATGCCCTGAGGTAGGATAAAGGAAGAAATTGCTTATTATAATTTGGTTGCAGGTTCCATCACACCAGCAGCACAATGTTTCTTCCTCTAAGAAAACTCCCTGATGTGAATGGTAAAATAAAATGCAACTCTTATTCATAGTTCTTCTTCGTACAATGCAAATCTTGTCTCCTATTTTGTTTTATTTTCAACAACAACAACAACAATAATAAAACTCCTAAAAAGCTTAAGACAGCTGAATTTGTCATTGTTCCTGTACACATCACTGCTTCTATGAGAGCAAATTATGAAAATGACTGTAAGCTTATGTGTCTGGCTTGCTGTAATTCTCTGAGTAATTCACACCGTGAAGAGGTTTTGTTAGAACTGAAGTTAAATATGCAATAAGAATGGTGTGTATTTTCATGTCTTAATAATTATTTGGCTATTGAAGATGTTTTCAAATTCCCCTTTTCCATTGAAAATGGAAGGCAATTAGTGGAATACATTCTCTTTGGAAATCATAATTGCAGAAAATCCCTGTGAGGGAAATCAGAGAGAAGAGCCATGTGTTCTACCACAATAGGGAAACCTTGGGATCCTCTACACTCAACCCGATGCATGACCTCCCCAAATCACTTAAGCTCTCTGACCCTCTGTATCTTGTTAAGATAAGCCTTTCTTGCCTGAGAGCAAAGAACTGATCCTTCAATCCTCAAGGTCATCTCTAGATCCAAATTTTATTGACATGATGGATACCAACTGAGTTAGTTATGATACCTGCCCACCTGACTGAACGGAAATGGGTGTATGTACTGTCTTTTCATCTCAGCTTGCTTTCCCAAGAGATTTTAATTTTTTTCAGTAAGGAGTCATCATTTTTGTAGTACCCAAACCATGTGTTGTAGATGCTTCCTTCATATCACATCCCATATCCAATTCAACAGGAAATTATGTCTACTTTATCTTCAAATATGTACCTATCAGATGACCTCTTACCACCTTCATTACCAACTTTCATCCACCCTCCAATATATTTGGTCTGCACTACAATAACTGCCTCCTGAGTTGTCAGTTTGCATCTGCATTCACTACCAAGCCCCTGGTAAAATTGCAACAGAGCATGCCCAATGGTTCTGTTGAATTGCAAGCCATATGACACCTCTCTGCTCAAAGCACTCAGTTGTTTTCCATGTGATTCAGAAAGAAACCCAAAGTCCTGTGTTGTGTCTTCTCCAGCCAGCGTGCCTTGGCTTCTTCTAAATCTTTGACCTTTCCTCATAGTACTCTCTCCACTTGCTCACCTCACTTCTGCCACGCCTGGGCCCCTAATGATGTCATACAGCACAATTTTTGTCTGATGACCTTTGTTCTTGCATCTCCTTCTGTACATACTGTCAAAACTTGCTTTTTCACTTCCTTAAAGTCTTTGCTTAAGTATTACTTCATTAAAGACTATTCTTCTTGTAATTAATATGAAACAGAGCAGGGCTCACCATCTCCTCTACACTGCTTCTTAATTTTTGCTTTGCATGGCCTCAGGTATACACAGGCGTATATTTATATTTTGTGATCATTCACTACTCCGATAGATTATAAGTCCCACTGTAGTAGTACATCAACCTAAGTTATTCTATTTTATATCAAGTTTCTGAAATAGTGCTTAATGCCCTGTTGGCATGCAATAAATATTAACTAAAGGAAAAAAACATAAGCATTATTTTGTGAAATGTCATATATGGAATATATGTGTTCATGTGTTTCACATGCTTCTTTAAAATTATCATTTAAAAAATAAATTCACATGTTCAAATAAGCTTTCAGATATTGTTTATATGCATAATTGCTCATTGGAATGAGAAAACAGATATGCCAAGGGTTAATCCTTGTTGAACCATTTACTCTTATTGCATTTAAATAAGAATACATTACTATAAATGTCATACACTGAAGTAACTAAAAATATCAACATAATTTTATTTATAGTGTTTTATTATTCTAATTATGACTTATTTTATAATTAGAATATATGCTCACATATTTTAAATATGTCCCATTCAATTAAATAATGTAATTGCCTTTGGTCAAATAGAATCCTAAATTCCTAGCATGGTTTTGAACTAAGAAATCAAAATTTGAAGCCATAGAGGAAAAAGAGTGGTTTATAATACAGAAACATTTGATTCCTATTTAAGCAACAAAATAAATTCACTATGAATTCTTTATGTTAATCATTTTCACTCAGGATCTACATTTTCTCTAGCCACATTAGTAACAATACTGACCATATTCACAACCACCACCAACATTAAAACTGTCATCATCATCATCATCATAATTATCTTCATAATTTGCAAAATGAAGCACTTACTATGTCAAGATCTGTACTAAATACTTATGTACCCCTATGAGAAAAAGGCATTATTATCTTTGTTGCTGTCACAGTGGCTTAAAGAGCTTGTTAAAAATTAGGCAGATGGTAAATAGTAGGACTGACATTTTATATCCAGATCTCACTGTCATATCACAATGTCCACAAAAGTTAGCAGTCATTCACTTATGAGTCTGATCCAAGTACAAAATCAAGCTGTAACCTAGGCTATTATAGTTATTGTTTCACTATTCTTTCTATTTTGGCAAAATAAGGTGACTCAATTTATTTTCTATGCTAAGCAGACAGACCCTGGGTTTGTGAAGGATATACGTTTCTAAGTTTAAAGAGCAAATATCTTGATGTGAGTTCCTAGTCACATTCTTCCTACCTCCTTTGGGTCACTGATTCATTTGAGTCCTTTCTTCTGCTTTCAGCTGCTTGATTTCCACTGGTATCTTTCTAAGCCAATGGGGATACCAAGTCCTATGATTACTATCTTACTGGAAGCTAATCAGACTCTCCTCTTATTCCATCGAAGCATCTTTAAATAATATAATAAATGATTTCCAAATTGTTGCCATTTGCTCTGGTTTTGATTGGCCTCTCACTTTTCTTAATCATTAAATGATAATGATAACCCTGTTCCTATTAGGTCTACTTTTTTGTTTTCCTTAATACAGTCACCTTCCAGTTCCTCTCATATTTAAGGAAAACCTATCACTGCCACCAACAATTTAAACATTGATGAACCACATATCTTTCAATACATTGTCTGTTTGTAATCCATGGATCTATCATCCATTCTCATGGTGTCTAAAGTCTTATGTAGTTGAAATATATTCAAATAATGATAGTTAACCTTCATGAAAATTTTAATACATATGATTTACCATGTGTATTGATTACCTAAACACACACATACACAAATATGTTTGCTCATTTAATCTTCAAAACAACCTTTTGAGGAAGATAATTAATATTTCCATGTTACAAGTTAGAAAATCAATTTGAGTTGCTTCATTGTGCTTTTTATGTTTACATCCTTCAAACTGCCATTCAACCAACGGCCAGTCTTAATTCCACTTGACTTGAAATCCTTGCTATGTCTGCTGCTTTCTTCACTGAACTCCAAAGCTTCATCACTGGCACAACCTAAGGTATATCACGTAGTCACTGTATCTCACCGTATCAGTCAAACACCTTCAACTGTACCTGGATGGTCTCCTGCCATCAATCCCATGCCCAATTTTAGCAGTTGCTAGCTTAGTTCACATCATTTATTATCCATGTCGTAACTGGAGATTTCCAAAACACATCACACAGAATAGAAAATATTTTTATTAAATCTAATAGAAAAATATTTGATAAGTTAATATTTATAGTTCTCTCCTCTTATCTCATAGCATACATTTAAATCTTCTTAGTAGGCAATAAGAGCTCTTTCACTAGTACCTACATTTGATGTATTTTTCTCCTGCTATGCACACAAATCATACTAGCATTCTCTCGAAAATTCTTTTGTCTTATTGTCAGTCTGCATTTAAATCAATCTTTTGAAGTGCAATGTAAAAGTTCTACCAAAAGAACCTGAAGGTTCCTCTGCCTCTGAGCACCGTGCATCTCTGCACTTATTACTGCAGCAACTTTCACCCCTCTCTTCACTTCTGGGTGACAGTGATGACTCACAAGTTTTCCCATTGCTTTGAGTCCATCCGTAAGTTCATAGATTCTTAAGTACTAAATTGCATTCATTTAAAAAATTAATGATTTTTAATGAGAGTTTTAAAAGTGATCATGGATGAATACAAAGAACAAAAGGAGAGCCATTGTGATCCATTGGCTTAACTTCCACACTCCAAAAATTATCCACTCCTGTTAACCACTTGCTCCACTGTGAATAATAACAGATGCTGAAATTGTGAAAACAATAACCTACCCATGGCTTTCCATTAGTTCCCTCTCCTTCTCTTTCAGCTACTGTTCTTACCTCTTACAAGCCCTTTGTGCCTATAAAATAAATTTGTTTCCTTGGCATCACTAGCATTTTTATATAATTTCAAGATAATGTTGATCTTGAATCATGGAGCATGTTCAGGTAAGTAATTTTAAAATAGTTAGAATGACAGTATAAGTGTACAATATTATAGGGAAATTTTTTAAAAAGACTTAGCAACATTTCCAATTGTATGTGCACATACAATTGTTGTTGATGGGTCAAAGGGACAGATATTGTGAACTGATTTAATAGTGTGAGATAGAATCATGAATGTCAGGGAGGTGAGGACTAGGAACAGTAGCAAGTGTTCTGAAACACTTAACACGTCCCTGAAAGGCAGGGTTGATTGAGCTGATCTGGGTTGCTAGGAGGGAATTCTTTTCCTCCCTCAATACACTTACCTGAATTTTTTCTCCTAAGAGACCAAAAGGCAATTTTAGATTTGCATTTCATCACCATAACTTCAAGACTGATTTAATTTTCTCCCTCCAGGTTTGTTAGTTAAAATTGTCAGCTTCAGTTTTCAACTTTTGTTTTCATCTGGTCCCTTGCAAAATGTATAGTAGATCTGATTAATAAATTAAATCCTTGTGATTTTTAAGCTACTGTTCAGCATTATGGTAGGTGCAGATATCCAAAAGTATGACTACAAAGCTAAAAGGAAAGTCTAAAAACAATAATTCACAGAAACTCAGAAAGCCTGGTCTTATTCAGAAGCAGTCAGCTTTATATTTTTACACAATTAGCTTTATAGGGTGAAATTTGTATTTCATGAGCAAGCTAATATTCAGTGAACCAGGTTCAGTTATGTGAAATTATCCATTGTTTACTGTTACAATAAGAAAACAATTCAGTATTTTTGAGTACATAAATGTATTCATTATATAAATGCATTTTTATTACATACATTTAATTTACATTATACTCCTATGATGTCTGCACTCATCTTTTCAATGAGTTAATTTAATTAGATAGTAATTGACTATAGCATGTGATATCATTTTAACATGATTTATGTTAACTTTCGTCATTTAGTTTTTTTAATTTATTTTAATGGACAGAAAATTGTATATTTCAGTCAAATACAACATGCTATTTTGAAATATTTGAAACAGCTAGATCTAATCAATTAATACTGATTGCCTGAAAAATAGTCCCTATCTTTAAGATGATACATTCCATTGATACATTATTTAACCAGGAATTAGTCCAACAAAATAATTATATAAAATTGCAAATGGTGGCCACATTTTTTGTATAGATAGACTCCTTGGAAAATCAATGATTGGATAAATTATTCTACTTTTTGTTTCCTCCAAAACTTTAAGAATAATGAGGTATCATAGGCTTTTCAATTGTGATTGAAAATAACTAAATGTTTACCTTTTTTTTAAGAGAGAGAAGGAGAGTGAGAGAGAGAAAGGAAGAATCAGAAGAATCAATTTTATTTACTTTATCATGTGACTTTCATTGCTCTGACACTGTGTTTTATATATGGTGTTGGGGTTTGAACCCGTGTCCTCACACATGCCAGGCAAGCACTTTAACCACTGAGCCACCACTCCAGCCCCAAGATGTTTACATTTAACTCCAATAAATTGATAAGTTAAATAGGATACATTCTCAAAGATGGTATATATGTACTACATCATGTGATATTTAATCTGCAAATAATTTAGAGCCTTCATAAATGTTGAACCATTTTTATTTAAGCACTTAAACATATATTTGTCATTTTTCAAAATTCAAAATTCAGGGACTCTAAATTTGCAATAATTTAACAGAGTCGTGATCTGAAACCTGGTCAAAGTTTGAGTCATTTGGCAGGTACCTCATGTGCAAATCTTCTCTATCACAGCACTTTGTAATCATCTGAGATTTTGCCTCTAGAACCTTCAGAAGTGCTCTGAATCACCAGGAGATGTGCTGAATGCGTGGAATTGGAGTGAGGAAAGGAAGGGTTAGCAGCAAGAAGTGAAAGTGACAGAGTGCATGATTCACCCTCCCTTGCCCACTTCCTCTGCACTGCAGAGGCTCATCATATTCAGAATTGGTAGCAAAGGAATAGCACTTTCTGTACAATGTTTCAAAGTATGTGGAGAAAAATAGTTATCTAAGTAGAAAATGACAGATGTCTGCTGGTTTAAATTTTAAGTGTTACACGAAATACTCATAAGGTCAGTCTTCTGAATATCCTTGACCTGAAAATTAACAGACTTGAAACAGAAAGTTTCCTTGCACAAACAGCACGCAGACAGTGGCAATGATCACGATTTTGTCCTACAACATGGAGCTATCTTGCTATTTGATGTTGCTAAGTCATGACATTTTGGCATGTCATTTACTTCTGGAAGGTATCAAATACAGAAAACTTTATGACCATTAGAGAGAAAATTGTATTATTTGTAGAATAAATATATAAAGGATATATTTAAATGCAGGATTATAAGCATAGTATTAAAATTGTAGCATTAATAACTAGATTTCTAAACAGAAGTTCTAAAAAAAAGTGACTTTTTGCAAACATGAAACCAAACATTTCATTAATTAAAATATTATCTCCCATTTATACCATGGAATATTACACAGCAATTAGAAACAATGACCTTGCAGCCTTCGAGGGTAAATGGATGGTTATGGAAGAGATCATGTTGAGTAAAATCAGCTTAACCCAGAGATCTAAGGGTCGATTGTCTCCACTCATAGC
>PVKS010043508.1:0-14836 GCA_004027875.1 Aplodontia rufa | reverse complement strand
GTCTCCCCTACCCCTCTTACCCCTCTCCCTAAGGAGCTCCCCTCTCTTCCCTAAGGGGCTCCCCTACCCCCTCCCTAAGGGGCTCCCCTTCCCTGTTACTTTCTTTGCCCAGCACTCTGAGCAAGGCCTGGTTGTCCACAGTGTGGTTAGCGCACAGGTTTTTTTGTTTGTTTTGTTTTGTTTTTTCCTTTTTGTGGTGCTGGGTGTTGAGCCAGGGTCTAAAGCCTGCCAGGCCCCCAGGCCCACACCACACCGCTGAGCCACACCCCAGCCCGACAGGGGTTCTTTATTGTTTTATCCTGGCCTGAAGAGGCAGGCTGCTGTTTCCTTCTGTGCTCTCTAGAAGACTAAATGCGGAGCTTTTTTTTTTTTTCCTTTTCAAGCAACATGAAATTCACCTTTTAGGTTCTGGCACATTGTACATGATCATGATGTTCACAAGTCCACCCACCCTAAAATCTCCCTGGCACCCCTTTACCAGCACTGCCACACAGTCAGCCCCTGGCCCTGGCACCTCCTGTCTGGCCTCCACTCTAGGGTTGTGCCTTTCCCAGGGTGACAGCTAGGAATTTGGAGCCCTGTAGCCTCCTCCACCTGGTAAAGTGCGTTTGCAGTTCGCCCAGCGTGGCCAGGATTAGCACTTCTTCCTTACTGAATAGTGTTCCACGCCCTGCAGGAACCAATGTTCATCCATCAGCCTGGAAGCTTTGGATGCAGACATTTGCCTCAAGGCTGCTATGATCTCTAACAACTGCGTCCCCACCCTGTTGTTCTGGTGGAACCTCTCAGCTGCAGAGGGCAAGGCCACTTTCAAAGGAATCCCCTGTTCTGTCCATGAATTCCCAATGAGTGTCCAGGAGCCTCTCACCACCGGGAGCACTGGACTGTCCTCACCCACCAGCTCTTAGTGTGTGTAGCTCCCTGACTTTGTCCATGCTCTCAGGCCGTGGTGCTGGGCAGGGGCTGGAGGTCTAGAGGGCAGAGGTCCAGGGCTCAGGACAGGGTGTGTCCAGGGGAGGCAGACTCCAGAACAGAGGCTGGTGCGCATGGGAAGATGGTTTGTGGGGCTCTGTCGGGGAGGTAGCCTGCAGTGGGACGAGGCTGCCTGTGGGTCTTCCCTGACTGCCACTTGATCAGCTCATTTAAGCCCTGCCTGTCTGGTGCTCCAGCCCAGAGCCCTCCTGGGCTCCTAGTAATGGCTCAATTGTGCGTGAGGGGCTGGGAAGAGCTGTGTGCTGGCTGAATAGGCCCCGTCTCCATGGAGACCGGCGCCCAGGCCAACCTTTGACCCACTGGTTACCCCCAGACTGTTAACCACTAGTGGTCTTGGGTGGAGAAAGGCTCTGAGACATGTTTTCTTTTCCCCTTGGTTTGGGCCTGGGTCCACACTAAGCAGAAATAATGCCAATATTCACCTAAAGAGAAAGTTTGCCATCATCATAGATCCCGCCCACCCCTACCCGGTCCCCAGACTTCTCCTTCTGCAGGGCTAACCCAGCCTCAGAGCAGGGCTGTCCTGTGGTCAGCCTGGGAGCACAGCTCCTGAGGACCCTGTTGGGAGGACAGGCCAGCTCTGAGTCTGGACCTCCAGGTTCAGGGCTGGGCTGCTGGTGCTGTGGACCTGGGCACCTCTCCTCTGGGCAGGGCTCTAGCATATCCACCCACAGCCCAGAGGGGAAGTGGCAGCTGGGCCCTACACTTGTGGGGCTCTGTACTGACCAGGCATCCAGACCTCAAGGGCAGGAGGCTTTGGTAAGTGACATCAAGGAACGTGGCTGCACAGCTACCAGGCAGGGTGGGGCTTAGGGGCTTGCGTGCCCAGAGGAGAGTCCTGGCTCATGCCCTGTCTGTCCAAGGTGTCCCTGTGGCCCTCTTGGTTGTGGGCTTTGAGCAGACCTAAGCCTCCATGGT
Organism: Aplodontia rufa; assembly: GCA_004027875.1. Classification (NCBI taxonomy): domain Eukaryota; kingdom Metazoa; phylum Chordata; class Mammalia; order Rodentia; family Aplodontiidae; genus Aplodontia; species Aplodontia rufa. The sequence goes on along the minus strand of PVKS010043508.1, from coordinate 12,925 downwards.
CATCCCTGACCCCAGGAGCCAGCAAGGCAGAGCCAGGTGTGTCCTCCAGGTTTCTCCAGAAGCCTCCAGCCTGGACCACACCCATGGGGTCCTCTCCGTGGTTACAGCTCTGGAAAGGGAGCTGCTGGACTGTCCCTGGAGACTCAGAGCCTTTGAGTGAATGTTCTAAGAGGAGTGACAAGCAGGTGCTGGACGTGTCAGTGGTCGGGCTGGGGCCACCCTTCAAGACAAGTTGGTCACTCGTGGGAAGGAAGGACTCATTCCATACATGGAAAAGGGAAGAGGCACTTGAAGGGCCTGCTCCGTCTCTTAGTTCAGCCTGTCTGCTTGGCTCTGGAGGAGGACAGTGATGGCTGCAGCCTGGGCTTCTTGGAGAACGCAGCTGAAGGCCCAGGGAGGCAGAAGATGAAGCTTTGGGACTTCTCAGGATTGCAGCAAGGGGAGAAAGCTGAGAAGGGCAGTAGCACCGAAACGCAGTGCTCCCTGAACCCGCAGGCCACTTGTGCTAGGCTGTGCCTTCCCACCTGGGTCTCTGTCACCCTGCAATCAGATGACCCAGGTAGAGCTGCCCATGGCACTTTGGGCCAGGAGAGGCACTTTCTGGAGTGTGTGGCCCAGGTGGCAGCCACCTGGGACTTCCCGCTGGGATCAGAGACATTCAGAACACCTTCAAGGCCTTGAGTTATGGTGCCAAGATAGCTGTTAGCACTCCTGGTGGGTTTGGTGGTTTGTTGGCTTTCAATCATCTTTTCCCCAACACTTGGGCAAAGGCTTGTACTCTAAGAGACTCAAATTGGGCCCCTGTTATAACTGTGGCGGGACCCTGGTGACTGAGGTCTGTGGGGTTTGGGTGACGTTCTCACCACCATGCCCTAAGTAGTCCAACATGCTTTCCCATCCCCAGAATGCGCCCTTATTGGCACCTGGTCTGCTTGCGGGAGACCAGGGTCTGGGTAGCAGTCTCCCTGCCCCTGTTGTGGGAGCCAGACCTAGCCTGTGGCGGGAGGGCAACATCCTGCAGGGGCTGGGGTGCTGGGGGGCAGGAGGCTCGGGGGCATCTCAGGCTCCCAGGAGGGCACAGGAGCAGGACCGGGTGAGCTGTGAAGTGCTGGCGGTCTGGGCCCACCAGCGTGGCTCACTTGATGGGCAGGCAGCCAGGCAAGGTGCCTCTGCCGTGGACAGGCTCTGGCCACCGGTGTCCAGGGTGGAAAGCCCAGTTGAAGCAGTGAGTGAGGACGAGGTCACTGCTGTGAATCCAGGACAGCTGTGAGGGCAAGGGGTGGCGATGCGGTCCCATTCAGGAGAGCCCAGAAGCCAGCTCACAAATGACTCCTGCCCGTGGGCTGTGGTGCCAGGGTGCACGCCAGCCTTGCAGGTGGAGAAGTGTGCAGCCAAATGGCCACAGCCAGCACCTGGGTCAACTCCAAGACTGGGGACACTGGCCACTCTGCATCTCCCAGGAAGGTGGTCAGGCAGGGACGAGGCCCGGCACTGCCTTCTTTCTACTGCTTGCTCCTCTGTGTACTGGGTTAGACGCCCAGAGGGCCAGCTATGTGCCCTCGTGGACATGCCACTGTGCAGCAGGGAGGGCACTGAGGGCTGAAGCAGACAGGTCTCCTGGAGGACTGGAACAGGCTGGACTTCCCCTGAGCTGTTATTGGAGGGCCTCGGAGCTACACCCCAACCCTGGTGCAAGACCTAGAGTAACTCTGGTCAGTGTGTGGAAGAGATGGAAGGAGGAATGGGGGTCGGCCCACAGGGCCTGTGGAGGTCTGGAGACCCACATGCCTGATGGATGGGCCAATGGGCTGAGGTTGGCCCTGTGGGTCCTGCCAAGGCAGCCATGGGCTTCCCCATGTCCCCATGGGACTCTCCCCTCAGACAGCCATGGGCCTCCCTCCCAGGCAGCCGTGGGCCTCTGTGGGCTTCTCCCCCTTACTGCCGAGGCTCCGCCCAGGCCTGCCCTGCCAGCTATTGACTATGCTGATCCCCCTAGGACATCACTGTATAGCCCTGTCCAATGACAGTGTGGCTTTGAATTTTCTAACAGTCCCTGTCAAAGAGAACGAAAAGGAAACAAATGCCTTATGAAACCCAATTTATCACTACATTGTCATTGCGATGTGAAATCAGTGTGGGAATTGTCACAGAGATATCTTGCATTCCGTCTCCACGCCATGTCTCCGACGCACACTGTGCAGTAAACACAACGGGTGCCTGTGGCCATGGGCTACCAGCTCGTGTGCCCTGCGAGCCCCGCTCCCCTCCCCTGAGTGGTAGAGAGGATGACATCAGTACCTGCCTCCCACGCAGGTGGCTGGGAGCGCAAAGGAGAGGCAGCCTGGGCAGTGCCCAGGATGTGGGGTAGCAGACACCTTAGGCTGTTACCCCAGAAGGTGTGGGCACGCAAACTAGAGGACTGCCAGAGGCTGACATGGGCTCTTCCATCCTGACCCTGACAGTTCTACCCAAGAGGTGAGGGAGACCAGCCGGCTAGAGCCCCCAGTTGCTGTGGACAAAGCTCTCTCCGCAGGGCAGAGGGAATGCCTATCACGCTTGAGAAAGGAGAGGGGCGATGCATCCCCTACGCCATGCTGGTGTGGGAGGCTAAGCTCTATCTCGGTGGAAATATCAAATCTGCATCTTTTGTTTTTGTTTTTAAGGAAATGGAGAAAGGAAGGAAATTGGAGGGTTTAAATTCGTTGTGCTAGCTTTGGATTCTGCAAAATCAGGAAATCAGAAAGTACAAGTTCTGGACATTTAACTTGATTGGGAAGGGCGTGCCCAAGGTCGCCCTTTGCAAGAGATTGTCTTCCTTTCCACAGCATGCCTTTGGAGCTCAGCACTTTTTCTCCTCCTTTCTCTGTGGGATAGGGAGCTGGAACCCTGTGTTGTCCCACCTGACCCTGGGAGCGCCTTTTTCTCTGGGCCTTGTCCTGGCATGCTCCACTGGGTTTGTTAATCGACTTGTGGATGGAGCCAGAGGAGGGGGGTGGAGGCACTGCAGGGGAGGGGCCCTTCTGCTCTCTGGCCCAGAGGTGTTTTCACCTCTGAGTGGGTTTTTACACAGACCTGGTTCCTGTTGAGATTCAGGCCCCAGGTGTGTGTTTCTATTTAGTGCATCATTTAAAAACTTTTAAAAAGAGATTAAGTGTGGGCCCTGTTTACTGCTGGTTTAACTCATCTCTTTACCTCCTTAGGGCCTGGGTAACTCCTGGGGGTCCTGGAAAAGCTTACTTCTGCTTCTCAGTGAACAGTCCTTCAGGGCTCTTCCTCCCTCCCTTCCTTCCTTCCTTCCTTGCTTCCTTCCTTGCTTTTTTCTCCATTTCTTTCCCGCCCCCTTGAGAAGGGAAGAAGTCTGCATTGCCAGAAGCCACAGCATCTGTAAGTTGAAGACACAGTCTTAAAGCAGGCAGGGCACCATTTGTTCCAAGCCTCCCCCAAGGCAGGCAGGTCTTTTCCATGCTGACTCCCCCCAACCCCGGTACTGGGGGGTTGAACCCAGAGGCACTTCACCACTGAGCTACATCCCTGGTCCTTTTTATTTTTTATTTTGAGACAGGATCTTGCTCAGCTGCTAAGGCTGGCTAAACTTGCAATCCTGTCTCAGCCTCCCCAGTGGCTGGGGTTATAGGCATGCCACCACACCCAGCTATCTCTGACATCTCTGATCCTGCAGTCCAAGCCTTGGGAACCCTGAGGCTGGAAACCCCATGGCTGCTGGCTTCCCCACAGCATTCCTGTGTCCCCTGGTCTGGCAGCAGGGACCCAGCACAATGCATCACCTGGATTCTGCGCCTGGGTCTGTCCCCTTGCCTGAGCAGCTGGGCCTTCCTGAAGACTTGCCCCTCTCTTCAGCCTTCTCCCCTCCAGCTTTCTCCAGTTTCTCCTCTTTTTAAGTCTCTAGCTTTCTGTGGTCTTGAAGAATTCTCCCCCAGGCCCTCATCTCCTCCTGGGCCTCCCTATTGTCAGAGGCAGCTTTAACCTCAACTTGCCTCTGCAGGCTGCATGTTTTAAGCTCTTGAATGAAAGGGCAAGTCCCTCCTCCCCCTCCCCCACTTAGAGTGTGGCCTCTCCTGGTGGGGCCTCCTGCAGTCAGCAGGCCTGGTGCCCCCCATAGCCTGGCCCAGTGCAAGGGCCTACGAAGAGCCCCTAGCATCTTCCAGCACCTGGGAGGCTGCACTCCTCCCTCAGCTGGCTTGTGCTGGTCTTTGATAATCAGTGGGCCCAGAACACCACTTGCCTAGCAGGGCTGTGATACCCTGGGCTTCATCCCCAGCACCAGGAGGAAAAAGGAGAAAAGAGCGAAGACCTAAGGCTACAAGGAGTTTGAGCTTTCTTTGGGCCATTAAGTGCTGGAGACCCCCTGGTGTTTGTGTTTTCCAGGAAAGGGAGCTCTTTGTGTCTCCCAGGCTGCTGTGTGGACACTTTCTGTAACTCAGAACAGCATGGGAGCCCAGGTTTGGAGAGAAGGGACTGGGGATGTGCCCAGCAGCTCTGACAGGAAACTGCTCACCATGCGCAGGGGACCCAGTGTTTTGATATTGTCTGGGTCTTGACAGCTCACCAGGTTCTGGAAACTGGGATGGGGAGGGAGAGGCCCAGGAGAAGGCTGGGTGTGGGTATGCAAGGGGAGCAGCTGGCAAGAGGCAGGCCTGAGCACAGGGACTCACTCAGTGGACACAACTGAGCCACTGCAGGGTGTGCCCAGCAGCCCAAAAGGAGTCAAATACACATTCTGTGACCCTCAAGGTCCACGGGTCCCTGTTCTCTGGAGAGCATGGACCTGCCACTGGGCTTTGAGAGAGAAACTTCTGCCTACCATGGACCTCAGCGCACATACTGCCCTGCAGGTGTGAGATCCAGTGGGCAGGAGGCTCGAGTCCCAGCCCACCAGCAAGGGCCAGAGTGGAGCCACTGGTTTCTGTCCTCTTAATGAGCACCTGTGGCTCCTGGTAGGTGACTTTCCAGTAGAGAGGGCAGCCAGCGAGCTGCACAGACCCAGGGGAAGGGCAGTGACGGTCAATGAGGCAGCGTTGCCAGAGTAGCAGTCAGGAAAGGCACCAGACAGTCACAGGGACCTCCTGCAGCCTGGTGTGGACAGCATGATGGGATCTGGCCTGCGTTTTCGCAGACAGGAAGCAGGTGAGGGCAGATGCTCAGAGACAGATGAGGAGGCAGAGCACTTGGGGCAGGAGTAGAAACAGTGGCATAGTTGCCCACTTCCATTCTGAGGGGAGTGGGCCCACTGCTGGGTGCAGGGGGAGGAGAAGTGTGGAGATATGTGCTGGGCCACAGGAAGGAAGCCGGAGCCATTGCGGAAGGGGCAGTGCGGGGCAGGGGCCTTCGAGGACTGGTGGTGGGCAGGGGTGGCTGAGTAAGCAGACAGACAGCCCTTCAGGCCAGGAGATAGGTCCCAGGGAGTAGAAGAAGGCAGAGGCTGAGTGTGGGTACTGAGCATTGAGGCAGGGATGGCCAGGGAAGTGGGAGGGGACCTGGAATGCATGAGGAAAGGGGAGCGGCCATCTGGCTCAGGTGCTGCTGCCCACAGAAGGTTTGAATGGCCTGGAGTGGGGCTGTTCCAGAGCAGGAGTCAGGCAGATCGGGGCAGGGGAGGCTCCCCTCCAGAGTCCCAGAGACTCCGAGTCCTTGGAACCCAAGCTGGACCCCAATCTGGAGAGATAGGTGTAATCCATGGTTCTGAGTCAGGTTCCCACAGGAAACAGGGCGGAGGCTGGCCACGGCCCAGGGAGGCCCAGGAGCACAGGCCCTGGGTTGGAGGCTGAACACAAGCCTCCTTCTCCAGCCCTGCAAAGTTCCTCGTCCATCTTAGAGCGGGTGGGGTGGCAGAAGAGGCTTCTGGCTGGCCATAGTGCAAACAGGAAGACTGGAAGGGACCAGGAACCACGTGGCCAATCTTCCTGTATGGGATCAGGCCCAGGGGCCTCTTTGAACTGGACCAGTAGTTGTCCAGTCACAAAAGGGGTTGCAGATGGAAGCCATCAGAGGATGGCCATGCACCTCTGGGCTGTGCAGTGTGGCTTTGGTCACTGAGGACTGCCCAGCTCCTGTCTGCACAGGAGGCTCTCTCTCTGGGTGGCGGGCGGTGTTCCTCCAGTGGCGCAGGGTGGGACTGCTGGGTGCTGGCTGCACAACCGCACAGTACAGCTGACGCTCGTGCTGTGCTGGTGGTTGGCCTGCGTCTGGCCTCCAGATGCAGCAGCCAGGGGGAGCTCAGGCCTGCTCTGGGAGAATGCTCCATGGGCACACGGTACCATCCTCCACCATCACCAGCTCCTCCAACCACTGTAGGAGCCCAGCCAGGTTGGTGCAGCCGCTCACTCACTGGGGACTCCTGAGTCCATTGAGGGAGGAGCCGGAAGGGCCCCTTGACAAGTGTTCCCAGGGATCTTGCCGCAGCGATTACTCGTCACGCCAGCCTGGGACTCTGGCAGAATTGCAGTCCTGAGGTCCCAAGCATGTGGCACTCCAGGTGTTTCCTGACCACGAAACCACGGCGTCCACAGAGGGCTTGGCCAGCCTCTAGGTGGGTCCAACCTCTGGTCAGTCCTCCGGTCGGAAGTGCTGCCTATGTCCCCACAGTCCCATCCCTGGCATCTATGCAGAGATGTGTGCAGAGAGCTCTCATTGAGGTTCCTTCCACCTGAGGAGCTGTCATCCGTTCTGCTCATTGGCCCCTCCGGCTTTGCGTCCCTCCAAGGCCCCTTCCCCCTCTGAGCAGGCTCACAGGAGCCTCTCCATATGGGAGCTTTGCTGGATCCCTGGAGTCCAGGCTGGCATGACAGCCTCTCCTCACACAAGCACTTTCACTCGCCATCCTACTCCAGACAATTCCTCTTGGAGCCTCCACAGACGTTCACATTTACTTTAAACACTGGAAGCCAGCGCAGGAGGCCAGAAAGGCAGCTGAGCCGGACCCTGGTCCCTGCGTCTGATGCCTTAGAGGAGAGGAATCTCTTCCAGTTAGACAGTTCCTATCCTCCCCCCAAACACACACACACACCAAACTGGAGTATTTTGAGAAACTTTGGATTAAATTTATTCAGGTATTTATGTTTAATTATCAAAACTTAAACAAATGGACTTTTTCTACTTGCACTGCTTTAGGATTCAACAGACAAAAGAAATCAAATCCTGTCTCTTTCTCAGGCAACGGAATTTAAGTTTTCGCCAGCGTTGGGAAGTTTTGGAAATGGGCTGTGGGGGAGCTTCCTGGGGAGGCTGTTTGCCTGGATAAAGCCTAGTGCTGAGGCTGGGGCTTTTCCTTTGTGAACATGCAAATCCGAATCTCCTGGGCTGCCTCCTGGGCCTCCCCTACCAGCCTCCAGATGCGGCATTTGTTATTAAAATCTCCATATTTATGTGGGGGGATTGCAGTGACTTCCTCAGAAGTGGCGATCTTAATTGGAACCATGCAGGTTATTCAAACAAAAAACACAGTCCTGCACCCTGGTGGGTGGGCACAATACGAAGCACATTGTGGTGGTCAGAGTTTGGGTCTGGCACCTGTGGCTGGGTCCTTCCAGAAGACCTGTTGGTAAACCAGGAGTCATATTTGCTTGCTATTTGTGGACAATCTGGGGTGCCTGCTAGGTGTCCCTCCTGCAGTGCCGGAGGCAGGTGTGCCCCGAATGTGACCTCAGGAACTCTCCAGGTCTTGGTGATAGATGTTTTGAAGCTTCGGAACACAGGTGTGGGGGGAGTTGCAGAAACCCGGGTTCTGCCTCAATAGGCCCATGGTGGGGCCTGGAACCCTACGTTCCTGATGCGATCCCCAGCCAGGCTGAGGCTGCTGGTCCATAGGGTGCTCTTCAAGTAGCAGGATCTGAAGCCAACTAAATACAACCAGTTTCCAAACAAGAGGGAAGCAAGGCCCCCAGGCAGTTTCCATTGGCCCCGTTTCCCTGTCCGCTCCCTTCCAGCTCATCTGCATTTACATTTGCAGAGGAGAAAATGGTGAACATCTGACAGCATTTATGGAGCGACGCTGATGGTTGCAGGGCCCCAGTGGGAGTTGAGGGAAGGAGAGGCTCTCAGCCAGCCCCCACCCCCACCCCACCCCCCACCCTCCATCGTTAGCACTGTGCCTGCAGTTGTCTAAAAATGTGCAGGGACATGGTGATCCACCCCCTCCGGCCTTTCCGATAACAGGCTCTCCGGAGTAAACCCACCCAGGGTGCCCGCTCAGACCTGGCCTGAGGATTGACATTTCCTCTGACTGCTTCCAGCAGCCCACGTCTCCTCCCAGGCTGCAATCCTGTGGGCACTCCATAAATACTTGCTGACTGACTTGACTCATTCCCTGGAAAAGAAAAAAAAAACAGAAGGAAGTAGGGAAAAGGGAGTGGACTGAAAGGCAAGGCCCAGCCAAATGTGTTGCAGGACATTCTATTTTCACCCCGTGAAGCAGCGCTGAGAAGCGCGAATTCTCATCATTCATTAATTGCTCTCTTTAGAGGCTCAAGGCAGAAAGTGGTTCCCCCTGGAACACCTAGCTGAGAACCCAGCAGATGGGCACTGCCCCTGGTGCGTGGGCCATTTCTTGTTCGGATCCCTGACCCTGCTGGCGCACCCAGCTTTTGGTGGGTTGAGGGTTGATTTCCCCCAGCATGTCTGCAGGGTCTGAGCATGTTCCTGCTCTCCCCACCTGGTGCTGTGCTCCAGGAGGGAGTCCTGCGGGCCCCTGGGGTGGCATGCTGGCCCTTGTATCCATAGTCCCAGCTCTGAGCTGGCCCCACCTCCCACGCGGCTTTCCCTCTAGCCACAGGCTAGAGGGAGGCCTGTCTCCTCCCAGAGCCCTCCCTGGGGACAGCATGCCTTGAGGCTTGAGCTGGGGTGGCATTTACCGATTTCCTTGATGTGAACACCCCCACGGTGGCAGATGTCAGGCACTAGCCCTGAGTCTGGCGGAGTTGCTGGTGACCAGTGCCACCCGGCTCCTGTCTGCCCCCTGGGGCATCTATGCTGGAGCCACCCCAGCCTCCAGCCTGGCTTGGGAGGTGGGGTCTCAGCCACCCTGCCGTGTGTTCTCATGCCCCAAACTGGCATTGTCCCCTCAAGAGAAGTCCTGGAGTGAGAGGATCTGGGCCAGATCCAGAGGCCTCCTGGAGTCACCAACTGGAGGAGAAGCTGCTGTCCCTGCAGGGCACTCAGTGTCCTGGCTGAGCAGCACACAGGTGTGCAAGAGGTCCTGAGAAGCTGGATCCTGAGGAGCTCCAGGATCTGCTGGGGGCCCACGGAGCGGAGGCCGGCAGCCATTCCCTGTGAGGAGTGACACAGACCACAGCATCAAGGTTTACTCTGTGTCTGCATCTGTGTGGCCGATTTGCTTGGGTGTTGGTCTTTTTGCTCTAATTGAACAATTTGGGAATGAGAGGAAAAGTTAACCACTTTATCTTGTTGTCTGAATAATGTTTTGGAATAAGCAGGAACAGGTCAGCACTCCAAGTGGGCAGGACCCTGCCCTGCCAGTGACCCATATCCACTGTGACTATGTCTGGTGAGAATTCCCTATGTCCATTGCTCATGGGGATGCTTGCGGAAGAAACAAACCTGCTTTGTGGTGCATACAGCATGTGGTTTAAGCAGTAGGTACAGACACACCTGTATTTCCAGGAAGGATTTTTCTAGCAGCTGTGCTCTGTAAGGAGCAGGACCTGTCTTAAGTCCCCCACCAGCCACCACGGTAGTGCACACCTGTGATCCTATCAACTGGGGAGGCTGAGGCAGGACGATCCCAAGTTCAAGGCCAGCCCCAGCAGCTAAGCGAGCCTCTAAGCAACTTAGAGAGAACCTGTCTCAAAATTAAAAATAAAAAATGCTGGGACTGTGCCTCAGTGGTCGGGCACCCCTGGGATGTGGCTCAGTGGTAAGCGCCCCAAAAGAGATGCACATGTTGGAGCAAATGTCCCCTGGGAATTGACTGCACAGTACCATTGAGTGTGTGGCTCCACCAGCCCCAGCCCAACTTGACCCATCCCTCCCCTGAGCACTGCTCAGCCTCTCTGGGTCTGGAGGGCAGCAGCAGTTTCTGGCTGAATGGGTGGCCACTGGGGACTGAGATGGCAGGACACCTAATGCTTGGCTCAGTTGCCCACCAGGGAACACTAGGCCTCCCTGGGGCATGGACCACTGTGAGATGGCTGAGCCCCCTGTACCCCCAAACACCAGTGTGGGACGTCCCTGTCCCGAGGTGCAGGACAGCCCTCTGGACTGCAGTCTGTGCCTGCTCCTGTGCACGGCTGTCCTACATTTGAGGGAAGAGCGATGGTGGTGATCATGGGAGCTTGGCCCACGGTCGGAGATGCACCCTGCTTTACCTAAACGCGGGTCCTGTTGTTCTAAGCGTGGAAACACAGCTTGCCCTTGGTGGTGGCAGTCTGGTCTGCGCCACTGTTCTGCCTCGGCCACAGTGGCCTCCTTGCCTTGCCCCTGTGGTGGCTCATGCTGGCAAGCCCACATGGCAAATATGGACCGTTCCTCCTGGCCCCAAGCCAGGTGAGCCCTGGGGTGGGGGGGAGAGGATGGGGGGCTGGGCCCTGGTGCAAGAGCTCCCTCTCGAGGCTGAGAGAGGTAGCATCACCAGAGGAGCCTTGGGGCCTCAGAAGGAGGGGCTTGAGACCATCCCCTTTCACTACCAAGCAGGAGCCTGCCCACCCAGGCCATCCTCCACACTCAGGCTGAGCCTAGCCTCACCAACCAACTGCACCAATCTCCTACCACGAGGAGTAGCCTCGGACGGGGTGCTTGGCAGCGAGGCCAGCACAGACCCTGCCATCAGCTAGGGTCTTGACACTTCAGCCCTGGGGAGCTCTGGGTCCCCCTCACTGTGAGCGGCTCATGGCCTGAGCAGGTGGAAGAGCAGGAAGTCCACCGGGCGGATGGCACCACCATAGCGAATCATCTGTAGACTCCTGGCACAGCACACACACACTCTGCTCAGATTTCCCCTGCAGCAGGGGTGAGGAGGATTCCGGACAGTCCCGGGCACTGGGGCAGGAGGGGATGGTGAGGGAGGCTCTGGAGTATAAAGCCTTCCCATAGGGCTTCCTGGTGGTGCTGGGGATGGAACCGGGGCCTTGAGTGCCAGGCCCGCACTCTACTGTGGAGCTCCACTCCACCCGCAAGCCCTAAGGGGCAGGGTTTGCTGCATCTGAACTTTGCCAAGCCACCAGGGGCTGCATGTTGGTCAGGGGTGCTCTGCCCTTCATCTGGGGGCTGGGAGGTTGTTTCATAGCTGTTTAAAAATTCCCCTCGGAGTTAATGCGTACTGTCTGTAAAGAAAGGGTTTGCCCTGCGACCCACAAGTAATGAGTTCTGCCTGTGTAAACCATATTAATTGTGGTTGTTGCTTTTTAATTGCCCTTAAGTTTCTTCTATGCTGACCGCCTTAGGGCGGGAGCTCTGGTTTCTGTTTCCGTTGGGGACTGCTCTTCCACCCCTCCACCCAGGGGCCTCACAGACCCGCACCACGCTCTGCCCCCCACCCCGCCCTCACTGGCCTGGGTCCTGTGAACAGAAGGCTCAGAAAACCAGCCTCCTGGGGCCACAGGGGGCTTTGCCTAGCCTCCAGGACCAGCAGAGGGACCTGGCACTGTTGGGTGGGCGTCTTCGGGAGGAAGGGCTGTCCACAGAGCCGGCTGCTCCAGGGCTCTGACCTGCAGTTTCTCCAGGCTGGCAAAGGGGCCCTGCTTTGCAGCCGGCGGGCATCACCTGGACAGGCCCATCACCCAATGCAGGACCAACCCGTGACAGAGCACGTTAGAAGCACCTGGATGAGAGCTTTAAAATAGAAAGCCAGGGCTTCTTCAGGCGTTAGGGATTGAGGAACCCCCCACTAACACTCCCATCCCCCCCTCCACATTCCACAGCAGCAGTTGGGGGTGTTGGTGGCGAACCCTCCAGAGCGGTCCCCTGAGAGCTCAGTCTCCCCCAGAGAACACTTCCTAGGCCCCTCCCTTCCTGCTGCAGCCCCTGCCCTCAGTCATGGCCTCCCCCAGTGGTGGCTATGCTGTGGTTGATCGGCCTGGCATCTGTAGCTTTTGTCTGAGCCCCACATCCCCTCCCGGGACCCTTGTCTGGGTGGGTGGGTAGGTGGGTGGGTGTTAATCCGCAGCCCGGGAGAAGCTTCCTGGCAAATGGGAGGTTAATGTGCCAACAGCAGGGAGCCTTGTCAGCCTGTGTGTCTGGAAGGCCAGGAGGAGGGAAATAGCTGAAAATCCTATTCATGGCCCCCGGGGAGGAGGGTGGGCACAAGCAGGCCCGGCCTTGTGCTAATCTTGCTGGAATGTAACCAGTTCGGGCAGTTTCTGGCCTGGGTGTAGCTCCAGGGCTGGTGCCCCCGCCTCACTGAGCCTCCCGGAGGTTGCTGTGCCCCCCAGGCCCCTCCACCTTGCCTCTGCTCTTTGTTGACCTCAGCCTAGCTTCACCTGAGGACTGAAGCAGTTGCATGGGAGGGACCCCAGTGGGAGACTGGTGCCCCAGGTGCTTTACCTGAGGGGATGAGCCCTGGGGAACGCTGCTGGAGAAAGCCTGCAAGCCTGTTGGGCAGGCTGGTTAGCTGCTTAGGCCTGGGCTCGCTGGAGAGGACACAGTGGCAATGTGGCCTGGGTGGGTCTCCAGGAGGGGCAGCTCACTGGCTTCAGTGCCTCACAGGAGAGTGAGTGGTAGGTTGCTCAGTGGTTAGAGCGCTTGCCTGACATACGCAAATAAGTGTTGGAGAAACAAAGGCCAGATGAAAAACTAAATAAAATTGATTCTCTCATTCTCTCCCTTCTTCTCTCTAAAATTTTTTTAAAATCATTAAAAAAAATTTTTCAGTTAAAAATCCTGTACACAATTCCAAGCAGTTATAATGTCACTGTATATACTATAGCCGTGTGTGTGTGTGTGTGTGTGTGTGTGT
>PVKS010043507.1:0-14843 GCA_004027875.1 Aplodontia rufa | reverse complement strand
AAAAAACCAAGATTGACAGACCCCTTGCCAATCTCACTAAAAGGAAGAATAAAGAAAGCAAATCAACAAAATCAAAGATGAAAATAGGGATATCACCACAGACTCATACAAGATCCAGAAGATTATCAGAACCTATTTTAAAAATTTATACTCTGCCAAGTTTTATAACCTGGAGGACATGGACAGGTTCTTGGACACACACAACATCCCATCAAATCAATAACTGTAACCCACCATATAAGCAGAATTAAAAACAAAAATCATATAATCATCTCAATTGATGCAGAGAAGGCATTTGATAAAATTCAACACCACTTTATGCTCAAAACTCTGGAAAAGATAGGGATTAAGGGAAGATACTTTAACTATGTCAGATCCATTTATGACAGACCCATAGCCAACATTATCCTCAATGGAGAAAAACTGAAAGCATTTCCACTGAAGTCAGGTACGAGAATTCTAGTCAGCCATTAGAGAAGATAATATTATGGCTTTTGAAATCAAATGGATGGAGATGGAAAGAATTATGCTAAGTGACATATTCCAATCTCAGAGACTCAAGGGCTGAATGGTTTCTCTCATCTGTGGAAGCTAGAATACATTGGGAAGCAGTATGTTAAATGGCTAAGCTAATAATAACTTCAAATTGTATGATTCTTCATGCAATAGGGGAATATTGCCTAGGATACCTGGAAGCTTAGGCTGGGGGACAGGGTGGGAGGAGGGCTTAGGAAATCACCTAGGAGACTGGAAGGTGGGAATATGGGAGAATCATCTCAGAAGGAGATCTATGACCTCCACAAGATATCTATTTAACTCAGGGGTTCTTCTGGGGGAAATAGCAACATGGGGAACCCAAGCTGGGCATACATGACATGGCATTAGCCTTGGATAACATGGGGAACCCAAGCTGGGCATACATTTGTTCTTTAATGTTTGATGTTTCCCCCCTCAATTGTAACTCCATATTCATCTAAAAATAAAAAATAAAAATTAAAGATCAGATTATATATCTGTGGTTGAAAAACATTAAAACATGAGAACCGTGTAACTGCAAAATGTCAAAAATTTAAATTACAATGCATGATATTAATATAATTGAAGCATCTGTTCAAGTGCTTTGTCCTTACGAAGCAGCCTTATGGTCACTAGCAGTTCACTAATCACCTTCCCTGCTGCTTTGTGGCTTTTCACTCTGCTTTTTTAAATATCCTATTGGTGCACTAGTACTATATGTAATATGTAATGTATATTAATATTTATTTATAAATAAAAAGGGGTCCATGGTAGAACAGAAGACACTGGGTGACAAGGTGGTGGGTGGCGTATGATTGTTAATTAGACAATGGTTTAGACAAACAGTCTTGTACAATATTGTAGAAAATTTATTTTTCAAAAGAGATGAAAACAATTTCTTGAAAGAAAGCAGGTTGTAGAAGAACATATATTGTATGACCTCCTTTTGATAAACTAAGAATAATTCAATATACCTACATAGAAAAACAGAAGGAAATCTCTATAAAAAGACCTTCAGAACACTAATCATCTTTGTGTAATATAATCATGCTTTATTTATTATCATTATATCTATGCTATTTCTACAATATACATGTGCATTTATGCTTATATAATAATAAAAATTATTTTATATTAAAACATGAATCAAGAAGAAAACATTGAGATTTTTTAATGCTAAGTACAAAAGTGATCATTTTAATATTCATTTGATTTTAAGAATGTTAAGTGTCTCAAAATGAAAACATAAAATAAATTGTTAAAATAGTACATCTTTTCCATTTTATAGTAGCTTGACTTAGAGAATGAAACTGAACACAACTAAATGATAAGTTTCTATTCTAAAAATTAACTTTTCCAAAAATGTGAATTTTACAAAAAGTGTCATCATCCCTCAAAGGTTAAATCATCTTACTTTTCCCTTGTATGTCTTTAGGACTGATTTCTAATCTCTTTTTTTTTTCCTCTGTGTCATAATTATGCAATTCTTTAATTTTACTTTCAAGGTAGTGAGACTCTTGAATTCTACCCAAAGACTTCCTCATAAGCAACAAAATACAAAACATGAAAAATATTAAAACTATTCAACAGTTAAAACACATTTCTACAACTTAAAAAGTAATTTTGGGACTTTCCTGTACCCTTACAGAGAAAATTTTAATTAACTAATCACATTCCAAAAGCATTCTTTGGGATTTTATTTGAATTTCTTATATATTAAATTGAGGAAAATTCAGTTGTACTGTGTGAGATGCTTTCCCACCCAAGAGTATTGTATGACTTCTGAATCATTTAGGCTTTATTTTATGTCCTGTAACAAATCATGTAGTTTCCTCTAGATGCATAGTGTACATTTCTGTTTTTATTTTTAGGTACTAATTCAGGCATTAAGCATGAAGAAACCTTTTGTAATTTTTGATAGTACACACACATATAAAATACAATTTGTTTAACTTGTATCTGAGCAACACCCTGTTTCAGGCCCCAAATGCTAATCATGACTTCCATGCTTGACCACGGACAATGCTAATTTTTACCTCGAAGTTTTCAGAAGGGGAAGTGGACCTCACCACACCCAAGTTGGTATACACAGGCAGTGCATTAGTTTTCTGGAGGGAGCTGCAGTCAAGGATCCAGCCTTTGATTCTTACTCCAATCATGTTCTTTCACATCTGCATTCATAGTTTAGGCACCTCCTTTCAAATCTCTCTATTAGAGACTCTACCAAGGCACTTCCCTGGTGTTTCCACCAAGATCTCCTTAATGGCACCCTCAGCTAAGGCCTTTACTCCACTCTGACTCCTAATCCTTTTCTTGGTCCTTCTTGATCAGATCCATAGAGGTAGAAGACCAGTTTGGGGCTCATTGGCAGTGAGGCAATTCCCCCTATCTGTATTGTAACAGCCTGATAGTCACCCACTGTCATTCCCTGGAGAAAAATAAAACATTGGAAGGCAGCTCCTCTTTTTTGCCCATCTATTGCACTGTTGCAGTAAAAAGGCTAGAGTGTTACTTTCTGTTCAACTTGACTTAACTGATCTTTCAATTTTAATATTTTAATAGCCATTTTCCCTTTATTTTCTTGGATTTATTATTCTAGAAAAACTTCTCCTATCTATAAATAATTATAAAATTGCTTTTTCCATTCATATGTGTACCCATAAAACTCATTTTTCTTTTTTTGGATGTTTAAATGCTTAAGTACTTTCAGTACAAAGATGAATGACTATTGTGGTAGATAGTCCTTATAAGTCATGACTTTAAAAAAATACTAGAATTTGTTCACTTCTAAAATTTCATTTCTCTTTTTGACAGATACAATTTTAAAAGGTCATGTGTCTTGCACATATCAATCTTTTACACTATTTGCAATTTATAAAGAACTTTTACATATATCAACTCATATCCATGTGTAACACTCTATTTATCAACCAGTAAAAAAAAAATCACTGCAGTATTTTATCAGCAAATAAATCATATGGATCTCAAAAACTGAAGTCAAACAAGTTGCTTTACAAAATGGTTTTGAACAGAAAAATTAAAATTCTGTCAAGTAGCAAATCATAAATTAAATTACCTATAAGCCTAGTGAAAAAGCATTAATTTACAGAAGAATCACTGGCTTTTTAAAGTCAGAACAGCAGCTTATATGCCACGCCATCTAATAAAAAGAGTTATAACTTTTGTAACTTACTATGAGTTGAAATCAATAAAATAAATACTACATGAATGCAACCACATTTACATATGCATGTGTTGAAGCATACATAATTATTACCCAGACTTTGAATATTTTTATTTAAAAATGGTTAATTCTATTGGTGTGGAGAGTTAAACCCAATTTTTCTCAGGTCTGTATATAAAACACAGTTTAAGATTCTTATATTTTAAATTCATAACAATAAAAATTTAAACCTTCTGAAATATAATAAGAGAAGATAAATTAAATTGAATATGGAATTTCTGAAATATGTTTGCTCTGAAGACTGTTGGTTTTTTAATTAAAGATTTTGTTTTCTTCACTGCTCTTGAGGCTGAAATCACTCCACAAATCACTTCACAGCAGAAAACTTCAGTGAACTAGCATGGACGTAGTGAGAATCATCAAAAGAAGTTAATTTAGACAGAATCTCACAATTGAAAGGAACCTCAGAAACCAACTAATTCAATTCTCCCCATGCCACCCACATTTATAATTTCTTCTATGACATCTGTGCTAGAGATCTCTCAGCCTTCAAATTAATTTCTATAATGATGAAAAACTATCCACTAAGGTATTGTATCCTTAAATAAATCAAAATTTGGACAAGGCTGAAAATTTAAGTCATGAGAAAATTTTAGCAAGTTCTTGTAGTATATATTAGTTCTATCAGTAAGCCACACACTCCAAACATTTACCATAAAGCTGCCAATATTGGGAAATGACTACAGTTTCAAGTTTCCCAAGTAGTCATTGGGACCTAAAATGACTGGATGGATGCTTATAGCCCTGCTTCTTACCATCTCACTACTTCTTTCATATCTACCTTCTAAACCACGTGTAAGTGCATATAAGTGGCTAACCCATGCTGCATTCAGAACTCCTGTAGCCACATAGCCTAGGAAATACCACTGTTAGCTTCCCAGTCTCTGAACAATAGAGGCACACTATTACAGTGCTAAAATGAAGCTGAGTTTCAATCCACCACATTCATCAAAGTCAACAAACATAAGCACCCTTAAGCATCTCTTTTCATCTCAGTGAAATATTTTATCCAGTGATGTCCCCCACACAACTCAACCAATGTTGGTATCTTAAATTGTCCAATGATCTACCACCTCAGTTATCATTCCCCTCCTTTTTGATAGTCCATTCTAGGTAAAGGGTGTATCCCCTTACTTTCAATTCCTTTATGCTTCATCTTTATATTATTTCAATAACTCTTAGTTGACAAAAATTAACACCCTTTTCAGTATAAATGATTAAACTATCTAAATGATGCCCCATTTAACATTTTATCACTCTAACTCTTACAAATCAAAGAGATAATACTATCCTGAAGGTAAAAATGGTTCAATTTTATATGTTAATGGCTCCATTCTGTGTTTTGTATTCATTTTCAAATTAGTTATTTCTTACCATTAAACCTAAAGTAGGTAGAGAAGTTTTAACTTCTATCAGGAAAGGGCTATATATACTAACAATATGCTAAATGTAAAATTGAATCCTTAAATAGTTTGGTGAATAAAAGATAACACGGAAACAATTAAATGGTGCTTTACCCTCTCACCTCACTGCTAACAGTGCCACATTCACTCTTTATTGTATATTTATTTGAAAAGTTTCTATTTATTCAACATTTCAAAAGAGGTGTAGGAGCCAACATTTCACCTAATGACCTATCAACCTCATGAATAAATAGATATAAATTTTACACATTCATTAATAACAATTTGTAGAAATGTCCTAATAAGGAGAAGGGTGAAGCTGGGTTGTGGAAAAGTAGCAGAGAATTTCAAAATCGATATACAGCAACATAAACATATAAATTAGACCCTGGGTGACACGCGCATCATGCCCCCAGCTAAATGCTACAATGCAGTTACAAGAAAAGGTATTTCTACCTTAGAAAATTCTTAGTTTCACTTCAGCCTTAGTGTTTTAGAGAGAACCCAAACCATGGTTCAATTTTCAAACTTGGAATATGCCAATCCCACCCCTGGACTGCCTTTGTAAATTCAGGGCTATCATTCAATTTTCCATAATGAAATATTAGAAGCAAATAATTAATATTTAAGTTATAAGTACAAAAGATTTCTGTTGGATCATGGATCCCACAATCCCTTTCAAGAGCATGTGCCCAGTTACCTAAGGACTTCAATGAGGCTCCTCCTCCAAACAATACTCCAGTATTTGGGAGTAGGCAAAGACTTTCTCAGCATATCTCCTAAAGTGAAGGAAGTAAAGTCAAAAATCAGTGAATGGGATGCCATATAGCTAAAAAGTTTTTGCACTGCCAAGGAAACAATCAAAAGAGTTAAGAGGTTTCCTACGGAAATGGAGAGAATCATGGGCTATGATTCCTCTGACAGGGGCCTCATATTCAAAATCTACAAAATCCTCAAAAATCTCAACTACAAAAACACAAACAACCCAATGGGTCAAAGAGCTAAATAGAAATTTCTCAACAGAGGACATTGAACAAGCCAATGAATACATGAGAAAGTGCTCTAAATCACTAGTAATCAGAGAAATGCAAATGAAAACTACATTAAGATTTCACCTCACTCAGTCAGATTGGCAAAAATGAAGAAAATAAATAATAATAGATGCTGGAGGGGTTGTGAAGAGATAGGTACACTAGCACACTGTTGGGGGAACTGCAGACTTGTACAGCCCCTCTGGAAAGCAGTGTGGAGAATTTTCAAAAAGTTAGGGATGAACCCACCATAAGATCCTGCTATTCCTCTCCTGGGTATTTTTCCAGAGGACTCAGTATCAGCACATTATAGTGACCCAACAAAATCGATGTTCATAGGAGCTCAATTTACAATAGCTAAATTATGGAACCAACCCAGATGTCCCTCACTGGATGAATGGATCCAAAAACTGTGGTACATAAATACCATGGAGTTCTACTCAACAATTAGAAAAAAAAGATATTGCAGCCTTTGAAGGTAAATGGATGACTATGGAAGAAATCATGCTGAGTGAAGTCAGCATAACCCAGAGAACAAAGGGTAGAATGTCTTCACTCATCTGTGGAGGCTGGAGCTAGACCCTGGCCAGTGTGAAAGGTGGTCAACTCTAGTGTATTAAACCCAGAAAAGGTGTAGTGACACACAACCTAAGGCATTTGTAGAGATGTATTGGGAAGGAGGGGGGAGGAGAAAGGCGGGAAGGATAAGGGTGGGAAATTAGGGGGGGCTCTAGGGGGTAAATATAATTTTCAGAATACATATGTATCATATTTTTCACTGGAAGCATTTTTGATTGTTCAACAACTAAATTTCTTAATAATAATAATAAAAAAAAGATTCTACCGTCTGAAAAGAGTGCCACTCTAGGAACAAGCCCTTTAACACATGAACATTTGGGAAAAACATATCCAAACTACATCATCAGGCAAAGACATTTTTACAGATTCAACCTCATTTTTCTTCTGTTATTTCTCTTACATAACTTAAATTTTAAAGGGGACAAGAACAGTTTTCAGCATGACCCTTAATTTGGTGTTTTAACCTTTGATGGACTTTTGCTGCTTCCCTGAAAAAGTCTCCAGGGTTGTCCAGCTCACTGGTTTCTGACTGCACTTGACATTAATTTTGTCATGGAAGTAGTAGTTGTAATAGCTATAGTTATACAGAGGTAGCTATGTGACAAGCACTGTTCTAAGTCCTTTTCATTTACTAAGTATTTCAATCCTTTCAAAAGCCCCATTCTGTGGATGAAACATTTGAGAGACAAAGAGTTTGAAGATTTGTTTAAGAGGACATTAGCACTGACTGGCAGATTTGAAATTTCAATCTAAACAGGCTAATCTCTCAGGCCGTATTTTTTACCATATACTATTTGAGAAGAGAATAGAAAAGAAAGCAGTTACCTTCAGTCTCTCATGTTGTAGTCATGGTATATGCCCCAGATGTTAGACTTTACAAGTTCTTTTCACTTCTGTGGTGTTAAACTTCATGCACTGCATTCTTCTTTTGAAGTAATCTGAAATGTTAACCCCTTAAAAGTAGGATGTAATATGTAGGGAATTTGTGTGTGTGTGTGTGTGTGTGTGTGAGAGAGAGAGAGAGAGAGAGAGAGAGAGAGAGAGAAATAATGGAATATTTTCTTTCATCTTTTTTTTAATTATATAATTTGGAGAAAAAAGCCCACTTAGTTTATCAACCATATTCTTTGCGGGGCCAGAGAATGACGGGCTTGCATACTTGCTTTTAAAGGTAGAAAATCTTTCATAATGTTCCTCTTATAGTTAATATAATTTACTGACTAATAAACTCATTAAGCAAGTCATGAAAGTCAAGGCAGAGAATTTTTCAATGGAAGCAATTGTTCTTTCATTACTTCCTCTTATTGGTTGCTATAATTAACTAAAATCCCTTTATCTTTAGAACAGTGTTCAGGTTCCAATGAGGTTAAATCATACCATCATTCCACTTAAAAGCCCTTAAATTCTAATTGCTCTCTCTTTTACATCTATGAAATAAAGAAGCAGTAAATTTCACATGGCTAAGTTTATCAAATAATTCACTGAGCTTGTTAGATTTAAAAATCGTACGTAAGGAACATTGGTCTGAACCACTTTGGTTTCAAAAGAGTACCAAGTTAAAGCCTGAGAAAACAACCAATACCAGAGCTAATCACCAACACCTTCACCATTTCTACTCAACTACTGTTTCACTCAGCTTTTTTTACTACTGTGACTAAAAGACTTGCCAAGAATAATTTTAGGAGGAAAAGTTTACTTAGGGACTCACAATTTCACAGGTCTCAGTCCACAGAAAGCCAGTTCCCTTCCTCTGGTTTCAAGATGAGACAGAACATCATGGAGAAAGGAATGGCAGAGAGAGACTCCACTCAGCAGATACAAAATACGTATCCCAAAGACTCTTCCCCAATAACCCACCTCCTCCAACCACATCCTCCCAGCATACACTTACCACCCAATTAATCCCTGTCAGGGAATTAATTCACTAATTGGTTTAAGGCTTTCATAACCCAATCATTTCACTTCTCAGCCTTTTTGCATTATCTCACATATTGAGCATTTGGGGGACACCTTTCATTCATACACTAAGAGTAGAGCTGTGTGTGTATATGTGTGTGTGTACCTAGCTACTATCTTCTGAGTCAAGTCTTCCTGTGAACATGTTGAATTTCCAGTACCTCTTGAATATTCCTTCAACTGGGAATGAAAAGCTTCAGAATGATGCTCAGTGATCTTTTAATATTCCACCCTCATTCATATTTTCTCCGAAAACAGAAAATGCAACATAAGAAATGGGTCAAGAATATATAGGAAGTGAATGAAATAAAATCAAGTTAGACCGAAGTAGAATAGATGTGCTCTTCTCCATAGGCCAACTTTGCAAAGTATTCCTGCTACAGGTGTAGGCTGGCTGGTATCATCAGCTAGCAATCCCTGAAGCTTCAGAGCTATCAGAGTAATTGCCATGGAAGGATAAATTAGCCTAAGTGCCACTTGCCAGCAGAGGTCTGTTGGAAAGTTCTCTTCCTCTCATTCTGTACCTGATGTGCCAATTAAGTACAGCTCTTCATACGAGGAGAAAGGTTTAAAGTAACAGCAAAGCTGTATTTTGCAAGTAAGGAAAGAGGAAAAAACAAACTTTCTTTCTGAAGAATTATACCTCCTCTGATCCCTGTTGGCATCTCACCATCTAATGTTTCTAAAGTCATCATGTTTCCATACCAACAAAAACCATAAAATATGTTAAGGAAACAATAAGTTTTCATGCTCAGAACAAAATGTTTATGAATTGTCTTTAAGCTAGAAGTTATGTAAATAAGTTCTCTAGCATGTATTCCAACAATGAAAGAAAACTTCATAAAGCAATCCAGTGTTGATGAGATACTTCTCACACACATATTATCTAATTTCCATAAAAAAAACTTAGAGAAAGCAATTTTTTTACAGTAATACAAGCAATATTTAACATTTTCCCAAAATGGCAAAGCAATATTACTAAACTGTTGCATGTTACATCATTTGAACAAGGGCCTGCTCAGCGAAAAAATGATAAAACAGAACTTGAACACATTCTCCTTATTCTAACTATTGTGACTTTTCACTAATGCTTAATACATAACTTAGATTTCTCAAATATTCCAGATTTCAAGTAATATCGATCGTAGCACTTTATTAAATGCAGGTATAGGTATATTTTAATTATTTTGCCATTAAAAAATTCACAGAAAATATATTATCATAAAAAATCTATGGTAAGAATATATGCCTGCAAATTAATTGAAAGTAAGGCCTATTTTCTTAGACTACTCTGTGTAAAGAAAGAAGATAATACTTGGTAGGTGAGAATTATTTAAACATACTGCACATATTTTCACTCATTATCCCTCAAAATAATTCATTTTCTTTTTAAGAGAGGGACAGTGAAGTTGAGAGTGAGAGAGAGAGAATCAATTTTGTTTAGTTTCTCATGTGGTCTTCAGTGCTCTGACACTTCGCTGTGTTTGTGGTGCTGGGGTTTGAACCCTGGGTCCTTGCACATGCCAGGCAAGCACCATAACTGCTGAGCCACTGCTCCAGCCCGTCATAATAATTGTTGGAATTAGAAAAAAAATCAACACTGACATAAGATAAGTCTCAGGGATTTTAAAAGTTAATCACTCAACAACTGTGTGATAAATAGTAGAACTTAGAATTGAACATAAGTCTCTTAGCTTTATTGGGTCTCTGCAATTCTTCTACCATGCTACCTTAAAATTTCTGCCAAATGTTTTGATATTCAGTGTAACAAACATCTTTATAATGAATTTAAAAGTCCTATCCAGTATTTATTTTTGATTTATATTTTTCCTACTTTTTGATTCTATATTTAGTATCTTATTAATCAGTATATGAGTGAATATATTTTAATAATATATTTAATACATAGTCCAGTTCATTTCCATATTGTGCTATCAAAAGTATGTAACTTAGGAAAATGATGATGGAAATAAAGACATAAATAAGTGATGAAGCTGGTATGACTTTTCAATTCACAATATAATATAATGATTGATAATACAAAGTGGTATTTTCTGTTAAAAATCAGTGAAAAGTTATTTACACTTCCCAGAGATGAACATGTTACTGTGAAGGGTATTTAAAGCAATGATTACTAATTTGAGGCTTCGATTTGAATGCTATGAACGTTTTCACTAAAGTCATTTTAACTGTCTCTCCTTTTCCTTTAATAAAACTAAATAATGGTGTGATTGAAAGCATGAGGATTCTGAGATTAAAATATGATACTGAATAATAATACAAACAAAATTATGATTCATTTATCCTTTCTCTTTCATGAAAGCATTGACTTGACTTTTTAATAGCATCTGAAAAACTTAAACCATCATTCTTTTATTAATATATCACAGGTAGATCCTGTGGCAGGAACAGCCTGCGCCTGTATTCCAGAACCAGCTGTTCCTACTAAAATTAATGTCTGTAGAATCCTGGCTGGCAGTGGATGATAGAGCTATTAATCAAAAATGGACAAGTTTACCTGTGTTTCAAGGTTTACTACAATTGTAATTTGTTCATCAATAGTTTCCTAAGAAATACAGATTAAAAGGAAGAATTAGATGAAATCCATAATGAAACAAATCCAATCTGTTTAAACATCAGCTCAGTGCGTTGTATCCTTTTATACTTAAGAAGAGTCTAATTTTCTGTTGAGTATGCCACGTCTCCAATCTGTTCACCATACACTGGTAATCACCAGAAAAGAAAAAGAAACCTGCAGGAATATAAATGGGAATCAAAAGAATCTGAAGTCAACATATAAGCAGCCCTCCTGAACCTGTGATTCTGAAATGTGTTGTTTACTTGATGTAAGTTGAATCTATCACTTGAGAAAGTTCAGCAAAATGATACATTTTATTCTCCTTTTACCCAATATGGAAAAACAGGTACCAGACTTATCTTCTTCCTTAAAACAATTTTTGAAAACTAGGAAAAAATCAGAAACAGCAATTACATCAGATTGGGCATCAAGCATCTTTAAGAGATGACAAAGATGATCACTACAATTGCTCCACCATATTGTGTAGAAATAGTTTCCAGGAAGTAGTGCAGGAGCAATAGGAACAGGTAGAACTCTGCTCTCTCAATGAAGTGACAGAGCTGGAACTCTGGAGGCAGAGGGGGCTAGTGTATGCAGCACAGCCCTGGAGAAGAAAGCTGCTTAGAGGGGGAACTGAGGAGGTCTGCTGGTCACCACCCAGCTTTCCACTGAGTGCTGATGAGTGCAGGCATGTGAAGAGACTTACCTGCAGGCAAGAAAATAAACACCCAGAATGCAGGAATTGTCCCTGAGACTCACAAGGACAAGAACAGTAACTATTTTCACTAGACAACAGAAAACCACATAATTCACACAGCACAGGGTAGAACACTCAAGAGTTTTCCCTCAGAAATTGATTAACATCAGCTCTAAATTAGATATGTTCAAGAAATTTTGATACTGATGAACAATACCTGATGTAAATGTCACATTCGTATTTAGGATTTTCTGTGGCATTCTGGACTTTAGAAAAAATATTTTAATAAAACAAGAAGTTGATATTTATATTAATTTGGCTTAAAGTGCATTTGTTCATCTCATTATAAATTTGATTCCCTCTACTAAGCATTCCCCTTCTTATATCTTCTTAGGTATACTGGAAAAAACTAAACCCCCTACCTAAACTACAAAGCAGGAGTATTTTTAAAGCAATAAAAGTAGAGAACAAAGGATATTTCCTTTATATTTTTGTTAATACTCTAAATATTAAATATTTGGTCAACACAAGATTTGCAAAATAATAATAGTAGTAGTAGCAATAAACAGTGGTAGTGGGTCCACTTTAATCCGAATACAGAAAGTATTTAGAACACTCAAGATTAACAGGCTAACAAAAATTTTTTCTATTGTTTGTATAAGACTAAGTCTCTTTTTTCCTTTTCTTTTCTTTTCCATTTTTTTCCTTTGCTAATTTCAAGGGCCATGGAAAATATAAGCCATCTGCCTTTCTGGAAGCTGAAATATCCCAGTTGTCTCTATGGGTTTGCTTTTTCTAATTATAAAAAGTAAAGATCATTTATTTTTTATTTTCCCAATAAAGCAATGATTAAACAAGACAAGTAATAACTAAAACTCTACAAAGTCCTAAGAAAACTTTACTCAGAATTATTATATTGAATACATCAAACTATTCTCTTTTTTTAACTGTATTTTGTTCTGTTATAGCTTTTAAATGTAATAAGTCTTTGATCTTTCAAAAACAACTGGTTTTATTTTTGATTTTTATAACTGAAGTAACATTTTTCCTGTCCAGATTTCAAGATATTAAATAAAAAAAGAGGATAAATAGAGGTAAAATCTACTCTTAGTTTTATGAGAACCAAATAATATCAAGCAAGGAAAAATTATCATGTAGGCTCTTAAAAGTAAGTTGTAAAATAGTAATATCAAAAAATTTTTGATCTAGGTACCTCTGTACCTAAAGTTTCAACCAATCATTTAATGCAATGACCTTAAATAAACATATTTTTCATTATTCAAAATAATTTGTAAATGATATCAAAAAGTCAGCCATAAACATATTTTATCAGGGTCCTAGGGTCATTACAAGAGTTTGTATCAACAGTTAACTGAATGACAGCAGAAGAATAAAAAGCTGAAGTTTCAGAATAAATACCCATACCCATAACATAGTCTACATTTCTTCATCTCTGAAGGGGGGACTATTAAACCTTAAAAAATAAATAAATAAAAATTAGGGCATTCTGAAGTCCTAGAGTAACTGGATTGCTTTACCTGGATATAAACCCTGTTCAAATATGTCTTCTGTTTAAAAGATCTGGTACTCCCAGTTTGGTGCACCACTTCTTTATTCCAGTAAAATCAACAGACACTTAAAGTATTTGTTCTCAGCCTTTTCAAACTAAGTATTTTAAAATTCCATTATCCCTTTCTTTTGTATTATTCTTTCTCTTTCTCTTCTTAACCAGTGAGCAAAAATCTGGCCACTGATGATGTGTCTGAATTTAATAGCTTCACTTCTTTCTCTTCCCCAGAACAGTGATTTTATCCCAGAATTGCCTTTTTCTCTCCTGTCAAATCTTCTGCAACATAATCCATCAAGCTCTTTCTTGAGTCATCTCTACTTATTTCTCTAGTGAAACTCTTTTCCTCTGAGATCATGTTGAAATGTAAAACACACACACACACACACACACACACAGGGCATATATACACATATACATACACATATATTCTTTTAATTTGAATATGTTCCATGTACTTATAAAAAATATGTATGGAGTCATGATTTTAAAAAATTAGCCCTGAAAGCAGAGGAAAAAATACTGTCTTAGAAATTCTAAAGAAATTGGGTGGATATCCCTGGATCTCCCATTAAAAGCATTATTTTTTGAAATTATTTGCTCACTTTGTACATGTTTCTACATAACTGAGCTGCTAAACAAAGAATGTAGGCTATTCCTCAATTATATAATTCATTGATTATTTAGATTCCTCCCATTTTCTTGCCACCATTTCCACCAAAAGATGAGAGGCCATTAAATGGATTGAAAAACAAATGTCAGGTTGAATTTCTGGTCTTTGGTGACCAACAAGTAAAGCTAATGCCTTAGCTAAAAATTAGTTTGGATTTCATTTATCTCTATTTCCCCAGAGGTTTCCTATAATTAAGTGCTGACTGTGCCTGTTTCCTATTTACCTCAGTGACCTTGGGAAACAAAGTAAGTTCTCCCAATGACTTTGTGAAAAAGGGTTTTTTTTTTTTTTTTTTTAATCGCTTTTCTCCCTTTCTTTAGCATCAGGAATGATATAGAAATTTAGGACTTTATCTGCTAAATTTGTGATTTCTGTTCACAAACACTTGAAAGAAAATTTATATAGCTACTCATACAATGTACTCATTTCTGCCAAATTTCTTTTAAGGCATATTTTCTAGTATTAAATTTTATATCATAATTATTTTAAACAACCTTAATTCAGAACACATCCAGATTTGGGCTAAATCCAGAACGAATTTCAAGATGCAATTTCTTTTCTAGATGTTATGCCTAGAAGAATTGGGGAAACTTCCTTCA
>PVKS010043506.1:0-14837 GCA_004027875.1 Aplodontia rufa | reverse complement strand
GTGAGAGGGAGGACACCCCACCATGGGCTCCAACCTCCAGGATTGCTGCTCCCACCTCTGCCCCTTCCCTGCCCCCTGCAAAACCGCACAGGCTCGCCCACACTCACGCTCACACGCGCAGACACATACTCAGTGCTTATGGGCACACTCATGCTCATGGACATTTGCACACTCACGTGCAGCCACGCATTCACGGCCTCTCACTCACACTCACACACAACCACACACTCCTCGCGTTCATGCACACACACAGAGCACACACAAACACCCAGTCACACGCGTTCCCACGCTGGCACTGAAGGCCAGGAGGAGGAGAGGCCCTGCCTGCCACCTCCGCTCCCTGGGAAATCTTTTCCCCATACCTGACCCCCAGAAGAGAAAGGACAGAGGGTGGAGAAGGCTGGGATCAGAGAGCAGTCGGGAAGAGGGGAGAGCAGGCCGTGTGGGTGGCCAGCCCTGGGTTCGTGCCCACTCCAGCAGCTGAGGATCCTGAAGCAGGGTAGCTTTCTTGGATCCCCTCTGAGCTTCGTTTGCGGGCAGGGACTATGATCTTGGAGGTGGCCCTGAGGAGCAAGGGGCCAACAACAGCTTCAGGTCAGGCGCAGCCAACAGGCACATGCTCAAACACAGGCCACCCCGGAAGCTGAGTGCCCCTGCTGGCCTCTGTCTCTGCTCTTCACCTGCACAGGGGCCCACGAGGGCGAGGACGGAAGAGCTGCTGTGTGCTCAAGGCTGTCCCTGCCGAGTTCCGCCCCAGTTGCTGTCCTGCTGTCCAGGACTGCTGTCAGCTTGGGCTCTTGCTAGGAATGGCAGGGGCACTCAGCTCCGTGGGAAAGTCCATTTCTGCGGAAAGGCGAGTTCAGATGAGTGGGGAGTCTGGCCTCCCTCCCACTTACTCAGAAACCAGACAGAAAAGTGCACAGGACGGAGGGGGACCTGGCACAGGGGAGGTGTGCCACCAGCCCAGTGCTCCGCTCTCTGCTCCCTGCTCTCAGAGTGGCCTTTCTCTTTCCCCTGGGGGAGGGAAAGCCTCCAGGTAGATGGGAGAGGGCAGAGGGCATGGCTGCAAGGGCCAGAGGTCAGTGGAGTGGACTGAAGAGAGACCCCCATTCACCTCCACCCGGACCCTTGAGATGTGATCTTATCTGGAAATAAGGTCCTCGCAGATGGACTTACGGTAGGAATCAAGATAAGACCATGCTGGGGGCTGGAGCGGTGGTTCGGCGGTTATGTCGCTTGCCTGGCATGTGCAAGTACACGGGTTCAAACCCCAGCACCATGTATACAACTAAGTGTCAGAGCAATGAAGACCATGTGGAAAAACTCAATAAAAATTGATTCTCTCTGTCTCTCTGTCTCTCTCTCTCTCTCTCACTGTCCTTCTCTCTTAAAAAAAAAAAAAAAAAAAAAGATAAGACCATGGTGGATTAGGGAGAGGCTCACATTCACTACAACTGTCCTAACGAAAGTCGGGGATGGACATGGACTCAGAGATGGAGGTCGCTGGGACGCAGCCCAAGGCCACCCACCAGACTCCAGGAGCCACCAGGGATCGGAAGAGGCAAGGAAGCATTCTCCTTAGAGTTTCTGTGCTGATTTGCTGGAGGAGTCACAGAAAACTACCAGACCTTGCAAAGTCACACTCTTGTTTTACAGATGGGGAAACCAAGGCACAGGGAGGGAAAAGTCCTTTGCCTAAAATCCCACCGTTGGTTGGTAATGAAGAGAGCATTCCCGCCCTGGTCTGTCTGATCCAGCTCTGGCTGGCGCCGGAGCCACCAAGTTCACCAAGAAGGGGCAGCTGTGCGGGTGCCAGTCAGTCGTGAGAAGGGAAGGAGGCAGTGAAGCTGCGGCCAGCGGCTCAGGGACACATCCACCGTCTCCGGCATCCTTTCCGAGGCTGACTGTTCGTGGGGATGTGGAAAGTCCCACCGGGCTCGCTCCCAAGCCCACCTCATTACACCCCCAAGCCTGCTTCTCACTTCTCCAGGGCTGAGAAGAGTGTGGGTCAGCTGGCCAGAACCTTGTTCCCATGTGGGAGCTGCAGCGACCTCAGCTACTAAGAGCACTGACTCCTGGGGTCCTGGAGGTGCCCACCCTGGGCTCCTGGGCCCCGAGAATGAGTGGGTTCAGAAAAGTCCCACCTGTCTTGCCAGCTACAGTGTTGAAGAGCCCCCAGACCCGGGTGCAAATCCTGAGTTCAGCCACTTAGTGGCTCAGCGACCACGCGCTGGCTCTCCTGTGCTAGCTCAGATCTCCCATCTATAAAGTAGGGATTGTAGAATAAAGTGTACCTCGTCGGTTGTTGTGGGGACAAAGAGACTCTGCACAAAGAGACTCTGGCACCTGGTAATGTTAGCTATTATCTACTTTTTTTTAAGCTTGGAAAGAGGAAGTTAGGGTGGCAAAGTGAATAATGACTGCCCCCCAAGGGGCTGATCCAGGGTGGCTGCCCCGCTGATTGGCGGGTTGGGTGTATCTTCAGAATCGTTTCTCTCTGAAGAAAGCCCCAGGATTGGACTGGAGCTGCCCGCCTCTTCCTCAGGTCGCCCAGATGGGCTCCTGATGGAGGAGCACTGGAAAGAAAGTCCTGGCTTGCCCCAGAGTCACCTCTGACCCTATGAGCTGGTCACCTCCCTGGGTCCTGGTTACTTCCATCTAAGCCAGAGAGGATGGTGAACTGGTCTTCAGTGATAAGGACAGGCTGGGTTGGGCCACCAAATTCATTCCTTATCCAAGCCACACAGTCCAGCCCTGGTCTGATCCCCTGGCCACGCAGCAGGCCACACTCCCACCACTGAGTGCATGATTCTCCAACAGCGTGGGTCCCATAGCCACTGGTTGGTGAGGAAGGCAGCGGGTTCCTGCTCCCAATTTACCTGCCTTTTTTCTTTTTTTCTTTTTCTTTCTTTCTTTTTTGTTTTTTTTTTTTTTGAAGAGAGAGGGACAGTGTGTGTGAGAGAGAAAAGCTAAATTTTATTTAGCTTTTCATGTGGCTTTCGTTGCTCCAATACTTTGTTGTGTACGTGATGCTAGGGTTTGAACCCACATCCTCATGCATGCTAGGCAAGCGCTGTAACTGCTGAGCCACAGCTCCAGACCCTGTTTTTATTGCTTTAAGCCTATCCATTTGACCTTCTGATGCTGTTCCCATCCGGAGACAGGACCTTACCTCCAGTGTCCCTATATCTTATTCTTTTATTTATTTATTTATTTTTATTTTTATTTTTTTTGAGGGCTGGGCTGTCATCCACCCAAGGCAGTCCCCCGCCTATTTCAAGCTCTATCTGCAGCCCTCGCCTGCTTCCTGCTTTGCTGTCTGGCTCGAACCCAGCACCTTCATCTGTGCCTCTTCCAGGCTCCCATGCGACTGTCACACTCCTCCATCAGCACAATTAGCACCTTGCTAATGAGAGCCACTACCATTTACTGAGCTGTTACTATGTGCTAGGCATCCTGCTAAAAGCTTTCCCCACTGCATCTCATCTAGACCTGGCAAGAACTAGAAGGGAAGATGATTTTTCTCTGGATGAGGACAGGGAAGCCCGGGGAAGGGGGGCAGCAGCACAAGGTCACACAGTTGGAAGAAGCAGGGTTTGAATACAGGTCCCTTGAACTTCCCAATAACCCCTCCTGTTCAGATCCTTGCAGACTTCTCTTGTCCTCCAACCTGAGGCCCTCACATCCTGCAGGGTATCCGACTTGGGAGAGCAGAGAGACAATGACTATTTTTTTTTTAAAGTTTTACAGATGTACAGTATAATAAATTATATTTTACAATGAAGGTAAATAATACCTACAAATTCCTCAATTAATTTATGATGTGCTTCTATTATGCGGCTCTGGAGACCGTTTGTGTCTGTTCATGCCTCTTCCCAATTCCGTGCAAGGCAACTTCACATCAGTGGCTGGAGATTGGCCATGGTGGGAGTATTTACATTATGGAAATTGGTAAATGCTACACACCAGGGTTTCCCCCCAGAGAGCCAGTTATTAGACATTTACCAGCACACCACTGATCAGAGCCTTTGTGGTAAGTTTTAGATTTCTCCTTTTTACTTATTTGGCACTGCTGGGGATGGAACCCAAGGACTTGGTGCCAGCTTAGGGAAGCGCTGGACCACTGAGCTACATCCCAGCCCTCACAATCCCTTTTAACAGATGAAGTGATTGAGACTCAGGAATGTTAAGTGATTTGCCCAAGGTCAACTGCTAGGAAGCAGAGGAGCCAGGAGCCAGAACTTGATCCCAGTTCTCCCTATTTCCACCGAATGGTTGTACCATGTCTGCTGAAAAAGAAAAAAAAATATCCAGAATCCTGCTCCCTTCCCACCCGCACTGCTGCCCTGTGTCTGGAAACAGGAAGCAAGGAGTTCCCAGCCCTGCAGACCTCCCAGGATTCACGAGAAGAGCCGTGAATCTGTGGCCTGGGAGGGAGGGAGCATGAGACAGAAAAGATGACAAGTTCAAGTTCTAAACAGACCAGAGGTCTCGTTCCACTTGAGGCTTCAAGAGCTAGTTGGTCAATTAAAAGCAATTTCATCTCTAGCACTTCTTTGAGAGTTATTTAAATAAGACTTAAAATTTAATCTTTCATTTATCCCAAGAATAAAACAACAAGCCCGCCTCCCCCTCAGACGAGCCACTTACTTTCAAAAAGATGAGGTGCACAGTTAAATTAACCTTATTAACCCCAGACTGGAGCTACCGCTCTTTCTGCACTCCATAGACGCTGTTTCTTTCAGTAGTTACACATGTATTTTTTTTTCTGTAGATTCAAAGTCCCTCTTGTGAAAGAATCATGAGCTCAGCAAATATCAGAGGAGCCTGAAACGCATTGGTTGGTAAATATCATTTGTGCAGTATTTAGGAGGCAGGGAACCTGGCCAGGGTGCCCGAGAGGGGCATGATCCTTGTTCCTGGGAACTTTCTAATCCTGGTGGGGATTCAAAGGCAAGCAGATGCTTAACGGTTGCAGAAAATTAGAGAGGAAATGTGGCTATTCGAAGAATACAGAGGACGATCTAACACTATTATTAGAAAATGCAAGAAAAAAATGATGAGTAATTTTTATAAACTTTCAAACCAGCAAAGTAGATGGCAAAGAAAGACCTCAATAACGTTCAATGCTGGGGAGAATCTGGTGAGCCAGATGTTTCTCATTCAGGATAAATAGTGCAAACTTTTAGAATCAGGCAGGGAGATGGAGGCTCTCCTGATTAGAAGTTTGCTACACACCTCCACAACGGTAGTGTAAGGGTCTTTCTGGTCCGTTTGGGCTGCGATAGCAAAATGCCAAAAGACTGGGTAGCTTAGAAACAAAAGAAGTTTATTTCTTGCAGTTTTTTTTTTTTAAGAGAGAGGAATAGTGAGAGAGAGAGAAAGAGAATCAATTTTTTATTTAGTTTTTCATCTGGTTTCGTTGCTCTGACACTTCATTGTGTACTTGGTGCTAGGGTTCGAATCCGGTCCCTGTGCATGCCAGGCAAGCGCCACAACTGCTGAGCCACCGCTGCAGCCCCCTATTCCTTACAGTTCTGGAGGCTGGAGGTCCATGGTCAGATTCTGGTGAAGGCCCTCTTCCAGTTGCAGGTAGCTGACTTACTGTAGTCTCATGTGTCTGAGAGAGGACACTAGAGTTCTCAGGGGGGCCATTTTATAAGAACACTAATTTCATACTGTCTTTACGTTATCACCCCTAAAGACCCATTTCCTCATTCTATAACATTGGGAATAGGATTTCAGCATAGGGATTTTCTCCTTTCTTTCTCCTCCTCCTCCTCCTCCTCCTCCTCCTCCTCTTCCTCTTCTTCTTCTTCTTCTTCTTTTTGTACTGGGGATTGAATCTAGCAGTGCTTAACCACCAAGCCACATCCCCAGCCCTTTTTCTTTTTTATTTTAAGACAGGGTCTCCCTAAGTTGCTAAGGGCCTCGCTAAGTTGTTGATCCTTCTGCCTCAGCCTCCCAAGTTGTTGGGACTACAGATGTGCACCACTGTGCCCAGCTTCAGCATAAGAATTTGGGGATACAAATATTCAGTTCATTGCAAGGACCTTCACAGTTGTTCTATTTTGGACCTCCTCCTCATCCTCCTCCTCCTTCTTTTTTTAAGAGAGAGAAAGGGGGAAGAGAGAGAGAGAGAGAGAGAGAATCAATTCCATTTAGTTTTTCATTTCGGCTGTCGTTGCTCTGACACTTCGTTGTGTACGTGGTGCTGGGGTTCAACCCTGTGTCTTTGCACATGTCAGGCAAGCACCGTAACCTCGGAGCCACTGCTCCAGCCCCCCTTCCTTCTTCTTTTGGTAAATATTCCTTGGGGACACTGCTTGCCGTACTTTCCACCCATCTAGTTCAGGGGGAGTGACTGTGCCTCTGGCTTAGGCAGGTGTGTGGTAGTCAGGCTTCTAGATGGCACCAGGATCCTCAGCTCTTGGTTTTCACACCCTGGTGTGATCCCCACCTCTTGTGTGTGGTTGAGCTTAGTGATTGGCTTCTAGTCAATAGAATGCAGCAAAAGGAACAGTTGTCACTGGTAGGATTAAGCTGCAAATGAGTGTGACCTGAGTCTGGCTAGCAGACTGTCCTTCTTGCTCTTGGTTTGCATGATGGAATAATAAAGTTGCATGGTAAAGAACTAAGGGCACCATTAAAGGCAGCAGTCAGAGATGATCTGGGGCCCTTGGGTCAGCATCCGGCAAAATGGGATCCAGTCCACCCTCTATACCTATAGGTTCCCTCCTGTGGATTCAGCCAACTGCTGATAGAAAACATTTGAAAAAATAATTACTGTCTGTAATGAACATGTTCAGGCTTTTCCCTTGTGGTTATTCCTTAAGCAATATAGTGCAAGCTATGTACATATAATTTACACTGCATCAAGTATTAGAAGTCATCTAGAGATGATTGAAAGTATACAGGAGGGGGCTGGAGCAGTGGCTCAGCAATTACGGTGCTTGCCCAGCATGTGCCAGGATGCAGGTTCGAACCTCAGCACCACGTACACAACAAAGTGAGCAACGAAAGCCACGTGAAAAACTAAATAAAATTGATTCTCCCTTTTTCTCTCTCACTGTCCCTTTCTCTTAAAAAGAAAGTAACAAGGCATAAGGAGCCTGAACATAGCTGATATGCAAACACCATATTATGTCCTAGAAGAGACTCCCTGGGATGAGGGGTGGGTCCTGGGATATCCCCACAGGGGCAGCCATACACCGTTTTACAGATTTGGAAAAGTTAATTTCCCAAGTTGCTGGACAACAATTCCAATCCAGGTCCCTGTGACCCCAAAGCCATGCCAGAACTCTATCACGGATTGTACCCAGTGAACAATTGGGAGCTACAGAAGATTGTGGAGGGAGAGTTTGCCTGTTAGGACCTGGCTTCTGCTGGAACATCGTCATCTTTTTAGAGGTCAGAAAGTTTCCTTCCCTGTCTAGCATCAGTCTCTTTTATGCTGGGCTCGCTGCCTCTGGTCTGGTTTCCAGGAGACAGACAGACCTGCTCCTAAAGGCCAACTCATAAAACCCCCAGCAGTTGAGGAGCAAGTAATTAAGTCCATCTCAGCCGTCTCCTCCCAGTCCCTTTCTTCTTCCTCTGGAGGACCTGTGGTCTCAGGCTTTGATCTTTGCTAGCTCTGCCCCCGAAGTGTCCCCCGCCACTGGAGGAGGCCTGAGCAGAGTGTGGGAATGCCTGAGTGAGGGCAGGTGTCCCTGGGGACCCGGGACTGATCTACAACCTGTGGGACACTGAAGAAACACTGGCTGGAAGTGAGGTGGCCTGGGGCCTGGTCCTAACCCTGCCACACACAGTGTGGCCACAGTGAGCCTGGACCCCCATCCACCCAGCGAGGGGCTGATGATGCTGTCTCCAAACTCTTTGGACAGTTCTGATACGCAAAGCCACTTAGTAGCTCAAAGCTGCCACTTTTCCCACTCAAGCAGGTCCATGCATTACATCAGTTGACATTTTTGGTTGAAAAAGAGAAAGAGCTGGTTCTTCTCTCTTGAGTCATCACAAAACTCCTCTCCCGTCCCTCCCCCCATGCCTGTGGCCTCCTCCCGCCCAATTCTCTATTCAGTGTGCAAGGCTGTTTTCCTGCCAGATGAATCATTGATGTGGGAAAGTTAATTTATTTTGGCAGACATCATCATTGCTCCGAGAAACAGAGACTGCACCTACTGCCTCGACAGACACAAATTACGGGGTGATTCATTCATTCCTCCCCGCATTCATTCATTCTCAGAACATGTGATTATTTCTTTAACGTTCACACGTGGGCAATTTCACCTATTGTTTTCCAGCTCAGGGAGGAGATATGAGGATTAAACGAGGTAATATGTAAAAATGCTTGGATAATAATAATAATAGCTAATCCTGAGTGAGCACTTATAATGTGTCAGGCTGCACAGCAAACGTTCAACCTACTTTATTTAATTGCCTGTAATCCTAACACTGCTCTATGCGGAAGGGATTCAGCTGACTGAAGCTCAGAGAGGTCAAGGTGACCTGGCCACTGTCATTACAGCTCATAAGTGGTGGCAGGAAGTGGAGCTAATCATGGTCCATAGCTATAAGGCACTGACCACGGTGGAGGAAGCCCTGGACCTAGACCTTGCTTCTCTTCTCCCGTCTCGGCTACTGCGATTAGCATCTCTGCTTTCTGTCTGAGCAAACAGGCTTGGAGATGCCAGGCCCTTTACCCTAGGAGGCTCAGCTGGGTCAGAGGAGCTAAGAAGGGGGAGGCAGCATTCTGGGTTTGGAAGACACCCTGTCTTCATTGTGAGCAAACAGCAGAAGACAGATGCCCGGTTCCTGTTGGCCACACACACTGTGGACACCTTGGTGAACACACACAGTCCCTCACATTAGGTCCCATAGAAGAGGCATTGTTCTGTATGCACCATTCTCAGAGACACAGAACTGGACCCTGGTGGTGGCACAATTCTGACCAGCGGGCTGTAGGAGTAAGGGATGAAGGTCACTTCCAGGATGAGCCCTGAGAAATCCTGTGACCCTCTACCTGCTGGATTGCAGACTCTGACCTGCTGCAGGACAGTGAAAGCTCACGTGGAAGCTACCTGGATCCTGAGTGGCCGCCTGGAGTCTAGTGCATCCCAACTACCCAGCAGAGCTGCACTGAGCTACACTGTGGACCTCAACTTTGACTAGGGGCTCCCACTGAGAAGTGGGGCGGTTTTTATAGTAACCAGCATTCTTCATTCATAGACAGGTTCTAAGATGTGTTCTTTGACACAATGATATTCCAGTCTGGGGTTTCCCTGGGAAAGGACTCACCTCCTTGAGAACTCAGCCTGCATAAAGACAGAGCCCTCCCTGAGCAGGGCACCCAGTAGGCCTTCTGTAGATATTTGTGGAAGCAACCGAATGGGCTTCTCATCTCAGCAGGGAAGTTTCCTGGCAGGAAGGAGGAGGAAGGTCCTCGGCTTTTCCTGGTGCTCACCCCAAGTCTCCCTCCCCTGCCTCCCTGCATGTCCCCAATATTTGCTGGAGAGGCAACCCCAGCAGGAACATCAGGAACATGCCTGTCAAGGCAGTCATCACTATACAAATATCATGCCGACTTCGGTCCATCCCAGCTGGCTGTAAAATCCGGGAAAAGTCAGAGTGGGCTCCGAGCTGCGTGCGCTACGTTCGGGTGTTTACAGAAAACCAGTGCGTAAGGATTTGCTCGAAAGCTAAATTTCCTCTTAGCCAAAGCCCAGAAATACCTTTTAAACCCTGAGCAAACAAGCTGGAAGCAGCATTTTCCCTGTGATGGGGCATTCGGAGCCTGGAGATCTTCGGCTTTTCCACGAAACCAGCCTGCTGCAAACGGCAAGCTTCACAGGGACCCCGCGCCAGCCGCAGCCCGAGACCTCGCAGGCGCGCCCTTTGGTCCCAGCCCAGATGGTCCAAACAGCTGCAAGCTCCGGGCCTGGCTTCAGACTACAAAGAGAAGAAGCCCGATACATGCGTCTAAGTCCACTTGGAGAATATGGGCCCAAAATAAAATAAAAATGAGCAATTGTTTAAAAATATTAACCAACCGAATGA
Organism: Aplodontia rufa; assembly: GCA_004027875.1. Taxonomy (NCBI): domain Eukaryota; kingdom Metazoa; phylum Chordata; class Mammalia; order Rodentia; family Aplodontiidae; genus Aplodontia; species Aplodontia rufa. Next base: position 4,784 of record PVKS010043506.1, on the reverse strand, counting down.
ATCCCTTTCCCCCCAGAACGGGAAACTGACTGTGGTGTACTCTGCATATAAATTTGCTAGACCCAACACGGACGCTGAGAATCTTGGCTGACATTTATTGAGTCCTTACTATGTGCCAAATGAAGGCTTAATGCGGGAATCCCACAGAATCCATCTTCAACAGGCTTCTCAGACAGAAATTATTATTATTCTTCATTGTTTACAGATGCAGAAGTAGAGATGCCGGGAGTTTTAAAAACAAGTTCAATTTCACAGCACTAGTAAGTAGCTGAGCCAGATTTTATCCCAGCATATCCAGAACTAACTAGAAGTTAGTTCAAAGTCCAGCACAGCCAGTTTTAAGACATTGGGCAAGTTCTTTATTTTGGGAGGAGGGGGTATGGGGGATGGAACCCAGGGTCATTTAACCCCTGAGCCACATCTCCAGCCTTTTTTTGTATTTTATTTTGAGACAGGTTCTCGCTAAGTTGCTTAGGGCCGCACCAAGTTTCTGAGGCTGGCTTTGAACTTGAGATCCTCCTGACTCAGCCTCCCAAGTTGCTAGTATTATAGGTGTGAGCCACTGCGCCCAGTTTGGGCAAGCTATTTAACTTCTCAGAGCTGTTTACAATTGCTATTTTGTAAAGATTAAATGACATGTTGCATGCAAAGTTACCTAAAAGGGTCCGTGTTTGCTCATGGTGTTTCATTCTGTGGGTTCATTTGAGAGACATGAGTCCTGATGCTGGAGGCTGGAAGCAGGACTCAGCTACATGCCTGTGTCCTTGTGGACCAGAAGCTGCAGGGAAGGTGGCCTGGAAGCAGCCCAGCAGATAGGGGCCTAGTGCACTAGCAGGGGCAGGAGGAAATTAAGCCAGCAGTCAGAGATGGGATAAAAGGGCAAGATGAGCAGGGGACCTCCAAATCCTTAAGCGAAACCAACACAAGTGGACATGTGCATGAAGTCTGATGTGGCCCTGCAGTGGCTGGCCCCACTTCAGGCTGCCTTGCTTTCTCCTCCCAGCAGGGAAAATGATCTGGCTGGGCAAGAAGCAGGGAGAGAAAAGGGTACCATAGGGGTGGAACTTTGGAGAGGGGAGCCCAGGTGGGCAGGAAGAAACAGAAGGCCAGAGAGTTCGTTTCTGGGGGCTGCAGTAGCAAATGACCCCAAACTTGGAGTTTGAAACAACAAAACTGTGTACTGTCCCAGCTTTAGAGTCTGGGTGGAGGTAGGGGCAGCCACTCTGCAAGTTCTTGGGGAAGTGTCCTTCCTTCCTTCCCTCTTCTGGCTGCCGGGCGGCTCCCTGTGTCCCTCAGCTTGTGGCCACATTACTCCTGTCTCCACTCCAGTCACCACGTGGATGTCTAGATGTGTCCTTTCCCCTTCTCTTCCTCCCACCTGGCCAAACTCAAATTTTTTTAAGAGAGAGAGAAAGAGAGAAACAATTTTTTAGTTTTTCTTGTGGCTTTTGTTGCTCCAAGGCTTCATTGCGTTCGCGACGATAGGGTTTGAACTCATGTACTCGCACATGCCAGGCAAATGCCATAACTGCCGCGCTACCACTCCAGCCCCCAAACTCAACTTTTAACATGGAGAGTTTTATGCCCCTCAAAAGCAAATTCCTTAGAATTTTCTACAAGATAATGTCATCTGTAAACTGAAATTGGTTTGCATCTTCTTTGCCTAAATAATTGGTTTTTATTTCTTTTTCTCGCTCAATTACTATGGCTAGAACCTCCAGTGAAATGTTGACCTGAAGTGGACATTCTTATTTTGTTCTGAATCTTAGAGGGAAAGCACCAATATTTCTTCATTCAGTGCATTTGCTGAATGGGTTTCTCATAGATGCTCCTTGTCAGACTGAGGAAGAACCCTCCGTTCCTATTTTTTTGAGTGTTTTTTTTTCCCCAATCATGAAAAGATGCTAGATTTTGCCAAATACTCTGTCTGCATCTATTGAAATGATCTTATAGTTTTCCCTTTTTAAATTATTACATATGGTACATTAAATTATTATATATGGTACATCACATTGGTCGCCTTTTTTGGTATGTTAAACCAATCTTGTGTCCTGAGATTAAGTCCATTTGGTCACAATAATTTGGTCTAATATGTTGCTGGATTTGGTTTGCTAGAATTTTGTTGAGAATTTTTGCATCTCTATTAATAATGGATATTTCTTTGTGATTTTCTTTCTGATGATAACTTTGCTTTTGAAATACTTATTATCACAGAATCATTGGGGAAGTGTTCCTTTTTCTATTTTTGGAAGAGGGTGTGAATTCTTCTTCAAATGTTAGGTAAAATTACACAGTGTAGCCATCCACGAGTTTTTCTTCACAGGAAGTTTTTAAAATTACAAATTCAATTCTTTAGTTGTTATAAGTTTATCCAGATTTTCTATTTCTTCTTGTGTCAGTTTTGGTAGTCTGCATCTTTCCAGGGATTTTCCTCTTTCATCTGGATTATATAATTTTTTGACATTCAGTTGTTCACAATATTCCCTTATAATCCTTTCACTCTTGTAAGATCTGAGCTTTTGTGTCCTTCTGTCCTGATCTTAAGAACTTCAGTTCTTCTGTTTTTCTCTTGGTCTAGTCAATTGTGTTGCTCATTTCAAAGAAGCAACTTTCAGTTTTGTTGATTTTCCTTATTGTTTTTCTATTCTATATTTAATTTACTTCTGCTCTGGTCTTTATTATTTCCTTCTGATGGCTCATTTTAGGCTTGGTTTGTTCTTTCTTTCTTATTTATTTTTGCAGTACTGGGATTGAACCCAGGGGCTCTCTAGCACTGAGCTACATTCCAGCCCTTTTTAATTTAATTTTTTTATTTTTTTGTTTTTTTGAGACAAGCCCTCTCACATTAGGTTTTTTGCCCTTTGAAAACTTGCAGAAGTTGTTCCGGAACTTGAGATCCTCCTACCTCAGCCTCTCAAGGTGCTGGGATGATAGGCATCCACCACCGGGCTCAATTCAATGTCTTCTTTTTACCTTTACTCCCCCATTTCTGCCTCCTTTGGTATTAAACAGATGTTTGTAACACACCATTTGCTTCTTTTACTATAACATTCCTCATTGCTTCTTTTATTATATTTTTGGGCTTGTTTTCTTTTATTACTTCATATTAATACCAACTTAATTTCCACTTAGTTTCAGCAGTGCACAATACTTTGCTTCAGCAGAGCACTGATCCCTAACCCCTTCTATATGCTAATTGTCATAAAAAATTTCATTTTTCATCTTAACACAGGTTTATGATACTACCCTTATGCAATTGTCTTTAAATCAGAAAGAAGAAACACATTTATACCTCCCCTCCCCACTTTATCTACTTTATAAAGGAGGTTTAAAGTCTTTGTCTAGCGAGGGCAACTTCTTGGCTTCCTAAGGGGCAAGCTCTTGTGTATGGACCACATATTCCTGTTTTGACACCTGTCTCCTATTTTTGTTGAAAAGTGGACTTTTTTTTTAAAAGAGAGAAGGACAGTGAGAGAGACAGAGAGAGAGAGAGGACGAATCAATTTTTATTGAGTTTTTCCCAAGGCTTTCGTTGCTCTGACAACTAGTTGTGTACATGGGTGCTGGGGTTTGAACCCGCATACTTGCGCATGCCAGGCAAACGCTGAAACCACTGAGCCACCGCTCCAGCCCCAACTGGACATTTTTAATAGTACAGTGCGGCCACTTGGGAGATTTTCCTACTCCCCAGGGCTTTTTCTGTTTGTTGCTTAGAGATTTCCTGAACTAATTTTGTAAAATTTGCACTCTCCATTGAATTTGACCACTGAAGCCCCTGCTCAATTAGCTTAGCAGTAAGCCATCATTGGACAAAGATTTCCTTAAATGTCTCAAATCCATTAGTGTTCCCGCCTTTCCTGAGGGGCTCTGTGTGTGTGTTGGGGTGTCCCTCCCATGTCATGGGAAAGTGCTAAGAGCTGACTCAGCCTCTGCTTCTGTGCAAATCCTCAAGGTTTTGCAGAACTGAGAGATTAGGGCTTTTGTGGGAGTTGCTTGGCCACACACTCAGCCCTGCATATTTGCCTGATTTCCAGGTTTATAGCAGAGCTTTTCAAAGTCCTTTGTGGACAGCCTACGGCCCAGTTTTTCCTGTTTAGCTTTTTTTGGCCAGCCTCTTTCAGCCCCAACTGGCAAAACTGTCTCAGGCAGCTGAGATGTTAAAGAGTTGCTGATGATTGTTCTTGACAAACGCCCTGGGCACAGAACTAGGAGAACCACGAGTCAGGTCAGATAATAACAATCTCTAAGAATGGGACTTTCCAGCAGCTGCCAGCCAGGTCACAGAGGGACATTTCCCTGAAAGTGGAGCTCTACTCCCACCTGGTCCCTGGAGGGCTAGCAGTTACTGGTTTTCACAATTACCACAGTTGCAAGACTGCTGGCTTTCCAGACCATCACAAAATCAGGGGAGGAGAATGAGATCAGAGTATGTTGAAACACCTCAACGCTCCCCTTGTTACTCAGATCAGCCACTTAAAAATTGTCCTTGGGGTATTACAAATTTTAGTTTATTTCCACGGTTTTTTTTGTTTGTGTTTGTGTGTGTGTGTGTTTTTCTTTCTTTCTTTTCTTTTTTCTTTTTCTTTTGTACCAGGGATTGAATTCAGAGGCACTCAAGCACTAAGCCACATCCCCAGCCCAATTTTATTTTATTTATTTTTTAAATTTTGAAACAGGGTCTCACTAAATTACTCAGATCTTTGCTAAGTTGCTGAGGCTGGTCTTGAACTTGTGATCCTCCTGCCTCAGCCTCTCAAGCCACTGGGATTACAGGCATGCACCAC
>PVKS010043505.1:0-14843 GCA_004027875.1 Aplodontia rufa | reverse complement strand
TTTTTTTTTTTTTAGTTTTTCATGTAGTGTTCATTGCTCTGATACTTTGTTGTATACCTGGTGCTGGGGTTCGAACCTGCGTCTTTGCATATACCAGGCAAGCACTGAAAATACTGATGATTAAGTCTTATATCATGGAGATAATCAACTAATACAGCAGATTTAATAATAAAAGACAGTTAAAAGATTTGTAGTGGTTATTTGTTCATGTTGGTCATTCTTCTTTTTGGTATCATGAGACCTCCATAACCATGGGCCCATACCTCTCAATTTAATGGGAAATATATGAAGGCCTCGACTAAAGCCCAGTGAGTGATTTTCTCTGAGAATCCTCTATTGCCCACTGTTCTGGCTTTGGCAGGGGGTATGGCTCTCTGCAGCTGGGAGAGACTGGCTCCATTTCTCTCAACACCCTGTGACACAGGCAGGTACTGCCTGGAGCAAGCCACCTGGTGTTTACCTATGTTTACATCTTATCTGTCTCTTTTTAAATTATTGATATTTTCTAAGGACAGCATGCACATAAAGCACTATACTTCATTCCTCAGTACCTTAAAACACGTGGGTCATGCAGAGCACTGGTGGTTTCCTGCCCTCTCGCTCTCCCAGCCTCTGACGCTCAGCAGGCCACTTCCACTGTTTCCATCACAAGGTGATACATCATTTAGGCTGATGTTAAATTTTATTGTATACCTAAAATTTCATCATTATGTGTGTTAATAATACTTGGCCCCAAAATTCTGCATCTGAGGGATTCCCAGAGTTTTCCTGCTGATGACTGAAAGATAGTTAGAACTACTACTGTGATATATAGAACTATATCTTATACTTGATTGACTTGTGATCCCCTTTGAGAACCCAGGAATGTCCTGTGCACTAGTTACTGCCCAGCTGCATGGTGTCCTGAATGCTAGTTTAAAAAGTCCACTTTTATCCCATTGCAGTACAAGTCTGGTACTTGGAGGTCTCTATGGTTCCCCAAATGAATGTGCACTCTAATCCACTGATACAAAAGTGGGGATTAACGCACACATATTCCAGTGTTTTCAAAAGCATACCTGAGGAATCCTAATAGACAATACACAGGGGAAAAGGTTTCACTTGTCTGATTTTTCTGCCATAAAACTTCTCCGCATCTTTAATATACTATTATGTTTTATGAATCTCTAAGGGGGATGTGCAGTACAGAGTATTTCCCTGGCTCACGTTGCCAAAGAGACCATTTTTCTCCTTGGACCCGTGAATCATTGTGAACTAAGAATCCGTGCACAGGTCACAGAAATGAATCAGAAGAGACCAGTTTGAAATTAGAATCAATCAGAATAGCTAACCTGAGATTTTTGAAATGGTATGTTAAATGCATGTTAAAATCAATTTCCGAAGTCTACATTTGATTTGATTTTGTAGCTCTGAGTATATAAATTCAGACATGCCATTTGTGTCAAAGTAAAATTAGGCCTACATCATAGAAATAAGCTCTTATATAGGAGACATCAACTGTCATGTAGAAGGTATTTTTTAAACGTCATTCCAAATCTTGCTTTTCTATGGGACATTTTACTTTCAGAGTGCAAAAGCAGAACTTGAAAGGCTGCGGCTCAGTGAGAAGCGTGATAGAGAGTTTGTGGACCCCAGCTTGAAGGACAGAGCCTCCATTGTGGCCCAGTGCCTGGAGCACAAGGATGATAAACTACGAAATCGTACCAGAAAACACAGGAGTTTCAACTGCCTGGAGGACACAGAGGCTGAGGTCCCATGTGGGCAACAGAAAGGCCACAGAGGCCTAAAGTCCTTGGGGAAGACTGAGGATAGGAATAGCAGAGGTACTTTGGACTCTGATCATAAGTTGCCATCAAAGGTGATTGAAGAACTTAGCGTGGTTCTCCAGCGCTCAAGAACCCTTCCTAAAGAGTTACAGAGTGAACAGATTCTGCATAAAGAAATAAAATGAATTGTCTAACAAACTATTTTTTTAAATATTGTATACAGTGTGTGTGTCTAAAACAGAAACCAAATTATAATTCATGAAAGTTTGTCAATAGCAAATCTGTCTATATTTAAGAAATTTGTCTAACTATACTTAAACTTTAAAGAGCATTTTAAAATATGTATATATGTGATTAAGTGTAAGATTAACCTTATTTTGGTCTGAACAGAGTTTGTAAAGTTCAAATGTATTAATAATCTGTGTAAGAAGGCACTAGGTTATTTTAAGCTTCAACTGTTTCAAATAGTTGTCTAAGTGGGGTAATTTATGAACAGAAATCTTAAACCGTACTGTATTGTATAAACTGCTATGTTTAAATGAAGCCTATGAAACTATCTGTAACATATCTTGCACTTTGAGAAGCTTTGTATATTAAGTTACCATATGCTTTAGGTTTACATAGGGTCTACCTTAGGGAAGTAAATTGAGATGGGGAAGAATTTATTTTCATGGCTGCCTAACAAACAACACTGGAGTTTTTAAAAAGGGGCAAGAAATTTGGAAATTTCTACCACCCAGGGAGGTGACCTAAGCTTTGTTCTAGTTCACCAAGGACCAGACCCTGTTAAGGACAAATTGCTTGTTAAGAAGAAAAGTTCAGTGTCTAAATATTTTCGCAGAGTAACACTCAGCCTACTGAAGTGATTAATGGCACTGGCTGTTATTATTTATGTGGTAGTGAATCAGCCACAGTACACATTCACTACACTCGAGTTGTTTGTCAGAGGCTGCTAAGAGGAGACTTCATTCTGCAGTGGAGAGATTACGTGCATGGGCCTAGCATGGATGTCATGTGCACGGTTACTGTATGCAAGCAATATTTTAGGGTTCCTAACTACGCTTTTGGTACAAACAAAATTCATCATCACAGGGTCTTTGTGCTGCTGCGGTTTTGTTGTTTTAGTTTTTGTTTTTGTGTGAGATTTCAGTATCTTTCTTCACGTTGTCAGCATAAACTGGGAGTGCATAATACATGGCCACTTTGAGGTTGGGGGATAGTTTAACTCGACTCCGTGTTTGCAGGCTACCGATTCGCATTCCATCTGTATGTCTGGTTTTTTTGTTTTGTTTTTAATAAAGCAGTGGTCTTCTTTCTGTTCCTGTGCAAATGACACACAAAGATTAGCTATGAAATTGGGAATTTTCTAAGATAACAATTCTTACAGTTCTTGTTATGAGCATTTCATTAGTTTCTTTCAAGATATATTAGGATTGATGAGTTTTTATGTGAAAAATTATTTTATACGGCTGTACACTTTATTCCTAGCAATTCTCCCCTTCCCCATATTATTTATGTGTTTTAACTATCCAATTTTGTCTAGGTACAAAGACCCATACATAGTTATTCCACATAGAACAATAATGTGCTGCTGAATGCTGTGACTGTCTTTACTCTAAAATACTGAGCACTTATATTTGTTGGGGATGGAATAATTTACCATGGCTAAGTGGTATTTATTCTTTAAATCTAAATAAATTGGAATTTTAAAAAGTAAAACAGTAGGGCACCCATTTATGGATAGGTAGCACTCTTGGGGCACCTTCCTTTAAATCATGTTATTTAGGAAGAAAAAGTAATTATAAATTAACTATTATTTCTAATACTATATTTCATGAAATACAACATGGAAATTAACGTGTTTGGCAATGTTGAACAATGGGAAAGAGTCTGGAAAATTTAACTGCCTTATTTTAGTTTTTCTTGATATATGAACTTTAATAACTTATTTCTCTTCCTTTCCTGAACTGTTGTCTTCAATTTTGTAAGTGTAAGATAAGAGCAAAAGTTAACATCTCATATATTTTGAGTAAAAATGAAAATTGCTTTACAAGTCCCCTTAAATGTGACTTATATTTCCTCCATTATTTTTTAGAATTTGAAGGTTATTGTGAAATAAATCAAATGGACTATATTTTTCCTTTAAATTTTTTAAATTTGTTTCAAGCATTTATATCATTTTTCTAAACTCATCAACATGAATATTATTTCTTTTTTATTCATGCTTACATGACACAAATAGAAGGCACTCTTTACATTTCTTTATCCTTAATTATTAGTCATAATTTTTAAATACTGAATTTCTAAACACATCTTTACCTGATGATTCATTACAATGACATGAAGAGCTCAAAACCAAACAAAAGTGATTGAAGCACATAATGAACTTGTGATGATTTGCATGGCTAATACGAAAAATTTTAATGATAAAATACACATGACCTGTATATTGCAGAAGGAAATACTTTTAACAGTCCATCAAATTTTGGACAGGTTGTAATGCCCAGCTATTGTGCACTTTTTTGGTTTTGATAACCACTTTAGGAAAAAGATGATTAAAATTTTGCCATCTTAATATTTGCACCAAGACTTGTATGTTATCATTCAAACTTCACAGAAGACAGAGGTTTCAAATGTGAACATTTTATGTCACACATGAAGTTATCACATTTATCTCTAATCAGAAACAAAGCATAAAAATTAAGCTTACAAGTTACTAAAGTTCATCTTTGTAAGGTGTAGAATTTTCTTTCAATAATTTTAAAATGTTCTAAAATATATTGTACATACTTATCTTCTCCATCTTAACTACTGTAAGTTGAATGTAAAGTTTTTAATAATTCAATACCTCTACAAACTTTTGTGAATTGATTAATTCAGAGTCCAGATATCCTCATTTAAGTGAGAGTAATAACTACTTTGTAATTAGTAATATTCTTGATGTCTAATGCATATGTTTATTAAAAATTATATACACATCACAATCCAGGTATGAGAGATATATTCATAGATGGTGTAAGTTTGCTATGGTTTAGCTATGAAGTAGTCCTCAAGCTCTCATATTAATGCAGGAGATAAAAATGATCATGAGGGCATGATCTAATCAGTGAATTAAATTGTTTGATATGCAAATATTTGGAATGGATAATCAAGTGGCAACTGTAGGTACATGGGGTATGGCTCGAGGAAGTCACTTGGGGCATGCCTTTGGGGTTTTATTTTGTCCCTGGACCCTCACCCTCTTCCTCTCCTCTCTCTGGCTGTAATGAGCTGAGCACCTATCCTCTGCAGTGAGATTTTTGCTGATCTCAAGCCCAGAGCAATGGAGCTGGCCACCCATGGACTGAAACTCTGAAGCCCCAAATAAACTTTTCTTCCTTTTAAGTTGTTCTTGTCAAGTATTTTGGTCACAGTGATGGAAAAGCTAACATAGGGTTCAGTAAATGTTGGCTATTAATGTATTCTCCTAGCTCTGATTTGATCTAACTTGACACTTCTCACTACTGGTGACTGAGTAAAGGTATCTAAAATATACCATGTCTGAAACTCATTATTTGCTCCTTAACCTTTCCGTTCTACCCATCCATTTCCTTTTTCATTTCAGACTTGGGTACAGAGATTATTCAGAAATATTCAGCAAATAAGGGATGGAAATGGCGTTTGAATGATACAGTCTAGATTAAGAGTGGACCTAAAAGTTTTCTAATGCAGGGCAGAAGTGAATGTAATGATTTGTGTTAATTCTAATAAATCAAGGATGTGTGCTTTAATTTCTAGGATACCTGCTAAAAGAACATAGGACTCTCATCTTTATAGATAATAAAAAGGGAAAAATAAAAAATGTTAGCAATCCAAAAGAAAATAACAGATCAAGTTGATATCAATAGTAAGGTGATAGATACAAAGACAAATACATCACTAATTGAATCAAAGGCAAAAAAAAGCATACATAAAAACTTGTATTCTACTTCTCAGAGACTAAGTAATAAAGACCAATGTTGAAAAACAAAAGCTTGAAGAAAATATATACATAAAAAGCATAACTAATCCCAAGAGAGTGGGCATCCCCAAACAGGAAGCATTACTTCACATAAAGGAAAGCATTTCTTATAAGAGAGGTCTTTTCACCAAGGATAAACTCTTTGTTTCTCCAGTAAAATTCTAAGCCCCAAGATTCACAGTTCAGATTCACATTCATGCTGTATGGTTCTACTCTGGATAGTTGAAAGCGCTGACAGCATAAATAAATTTTCAATATGCCTTTTTTTTATGCAAGTGTATCTACCTCCACAAACTTCCTGCAAATGACTACCCTGGTGAACATTTTATATTGATACTGAAAATAGTACAGGAATTATTGGAAGTAATCGATATTCTTGAGTATTTGTATTAATCCTGTTTCATTTTCTGTATAGCTGCTCTGTTAACCTAATAAAAATAGTGACTTTTAGTGAAATGTAGTTCTTTGACAGACTTAGTCCTTACTACGAAGGAGCCTGTCGGGCTTGTTCTGTAAGGTATATGTTATTCTAACTACGCTAACTCATGTCTCTCTCAAAATTGTGAAATTATAGAAGCACCTCAAGCACAAGGTTTAATCAGTCATTTTCCCACTGTATAGGGTTGCCAAGTTGAATAAGGAAATTAGACCTTATTATTTCAGAGCAAATGAGAAATCACACATATAACATGATAAATCATATTCCTAGAGATATGATGGTTCTTACAAGTATGATTTTGCAAAATGTCCATTATTTTACTCTACTTAATGTGGAATAGTGTACAATTGGTATAAGAAATAGTATGCACATGTTCCAGATCAATCAGAACATACCTAAGATTTTATGGTCCTATTACAAAATTACCAGGATTAAAGTATGAGCAGATAGTTAGAGATGAGTGTAGTTGATCCAGGTGTACATTGCAGAAAGAAGACCAACAGTCTCCTGTAAGATTTACAAACACATATCATGTTCCTAATGTCACACATGTGCCCACTAGCTGCTCTGAAGTTCAGTTGACGGTTAAATGACTTCCCACCAGTGGCACCTGGCCAGAAAAGGCAAATTGACCCAAGAATGCAGGTGCGTGCGTCACTTTCCACACAGTGCAGGGGTTTGACTTCCCCAAAATGTGCAGTAGCTCTGCACAGCATAGTGCTCTAAGAGGCATAGCTTCCACCACTCCAGGCTTAATGCCTCTGCATGTTCACATTCCCTGTCCTAGGAGAAGCTGGAAACGTCGACTTTTGGGCACATTTTGGTCTGTAGCTGATCTGTCTGCCCAGCACTCTGGAGTGTGTAGCTCACTTTCTCTTCCTTTCCCCCACCTGGACATAAACGTGCTCTAATTACCACCCCTGCCTTGCTGTACAACTGTTTCAGCAGTAATTGACCTAATCAGATACCACACTCAAGGAGCGAGGATTAGCTCACAGTGGACTGTCAGCCATCTGCAACAGAACCTTCTTTAAAAGGCCTTACTGAAATAATTCAGTAACATGTCATAACTATATCTACAGAGGATTTCAATAACTAAAAATATTTTAAAAGCACTTGTTCGTGGGATGGAGCGGTGGCCTGGCATGTGCAAGTAATGCAGGTTCAAACCCCAACACCATGTGCACAATGAAGTGACTGAGCAACGTAAGCCATGCAAAAACTAAAAAATATTGATTCTGTCTTTTTCTCACTGTCCCTCTCCCTTACAAAAATAAAAATAAAAACCCTTTCAATCAACACAATTAAAATACTGAAAAAAGTTTAAATGATTTCTAAATGATTTTTATCAGTTAATTGTTCAAATGACAATGAACATTGGGTATTATTGCACATATTAAAAGATATAATCTGCAATCAATTAAAGTCATTAAAGTTTAACAGTAAATTCCTAATAATGCATATTTTAAACCTGCAAAACAAAAATCCTGCAACAGTTAGTTATTACAAAAGGTCTTATAAGCAGCCTACCAGTCCTATGAGATTTCCTGTTAAATCACCCCAGGACAAAATGTATGACAAATATTTCTTCTGTGACAGCATACATATGAGCATTCATCAGCTTTACACCCAGTGAAAATTATTTGCATATTTTGGATAAGTGCTTATATGGTAGTTTGTGGTAATGGAATCATTTATCATTTAATACTATTTTGCTTATTTTGTTTACCTTTATGTTTGCTCTATCCCTTTGTTAGTAATAGATGGAAAAGTGGGGTAGTTTTTTTTTTATTCTATACAACCATCCTTTTATACTGGAAATTCAGATCTGTTCCCTTTCAATTCTGATTAATATACATTTTCCAGCAGCTTGAGTTCTATAGTTACACATCTTTATAAATTCCCCATCTCACTTCACAAATGGATTAAAATGTAATTGCCTTTAATAAAAGTACATCTCATTTATCAGAAACTCTGTAGTTTTTTCTACTTACCAATTATAGTAAAAAAATTATCCTGAAATAAAGTTGTTAATTTTTTCATTTTTAAATTAATTGAACAATAACTGATCTTCAAATGCCAGTGGTTTACAGTAAAAAAGTTTTTCTAAGCTACTCCTCTCTGGTCTAAACTCAGAACTTTGGAATGAAAAAAAGGTGAAGCTGATTGCAAATGAGTGGTCCAAATTCTGATCTGATGTTCTTGTGGATGAAAACCTGCTACCCGGGTGGAATCTGAGTCGCATCCCCAGCCGTTATAATTTTATATTTTTTAAGAGAGAGGAGAGACAGTGAGAGAGTCAGTTTCATTATTTTTTTCATCTGGTTTTTGCTTTTCCAACTCTTAGCTGTAAGTGTGATGCTAGAGTTTGAGCCCAGTTCCTCGTGCATGCCAGGCTAGCACTCCAACTGCTGAGCCACCACTGCAGCCCTTATTTTTGTTTTGAGACAGGATCTAAGTTGCTTAGGGCCTCCCTTAGTTTTTGAGGCTAGGTTTGAACCTGTGATTCTCCTGCCTCAGCCTCTGGAGCCTCTGGAATTACAGACGTTCGCCACCATGCCTGGCAGAGTCTGCATATTTCAACAGATGTAGTACTGAATTTTATTGGTGGTAAATATATGTTAAAGGTTTATGATGTGCAAGTTGTTACACACCAGGCATAACTTGTAAAATTTTTTAAGGATAAATTATTTAAAGCATGTCTCACTCTTCTAGTCACATGTCCTCAACACTTGGTGTATGCTAGTTCCCTTGCCCTTCATTCTATTTTTTATTCATCCTTTTATTCCATTTAAAGTGTTTATTATGGGGGCAGGGTGGTGGCTCAGCAGTTAAAGCACCTGCCTCGCAAGTTCAAACCCCAGAACCTTGTATACAACTAAATGTCAGAGAAACGAAGACCAAATGGAAAAATAAATATTGATTCATTCTCTCTCTTTCTCTCTTTCTCACTGTCTCTCTCTTAAAAAAAAAAAAAGTGTTCATTATGGGGCTGGAGTGGTGGCTCGGTGGTTATGGCGCTTGCCTGGCATTCACAAGTACACGGGTTCAAACCCCAGCACCCACGTACACAACTAAGTGTCAGAGCAACGGAAGCCATGTGAAAAACTCAATAAAAATTGATCCCCTCTGTCGCTGTCTCTCTCTCTCTCTCACTGTCCTTCTCTCTCTCTCTTTTTTTTATAGAGTTCATTATGTATCTGTTATCTAGCTAGTATTAAGTTAGTTAGCAATTTCATAATGGTACCTAAATTTCTAAGAATGTCAACGAACTGAAATATTTGACCTTTACACATCTCCTATACAGATAGTTTGTATGCACTTGGATTTGACTGGATGTTCCCTAATTCAGTCCCCCTCTTTTTTGTCAGAGAGGGAGGGAGGGAGTGAGGGAGGGAAGGAGACAGAGAGAGAGAGGGAGAGAATGAATCTATTTAGTTTTTCATTGGCTTTTGTTGCTCAGACTCTTCGTTGTGTACATGATGCTGGGGTTCGAACCCACGAACTTGCACATGCCAGGCAAACGCTGAAACTGCTGAGCCACTGCTCCAGCTTCTCAGTTTCCCTTTTAACACATTATTTTCTCTTTAAAAACTCATAGTTTTACAGTCATTTGAAATATGCATAAATATTTTATGAGAATAATTTGAAATATGTTTTGATGAGAAAGACACCACTGTTAATGTCTTTGGAAACAACATGCCCTGAAGTTGAATCACAAGATTATTCCTTTTTACTTAGGAGATCACCACTTTTAGCAAAATGCAACATTGTGGTGAAAACCATTACAAGAACACTTGTCTTGGGTAGGGGTAGAGATAAACTGGGAAGAAAATGGAATAAGTTTCTGGAATGGATGGTGATGTTCTGTATTTTGATTGAAGCTTATGCTACACAGAAGTATGCATGTGTTGAAACTCAAGGAATATACACTTTTTAAATGGTGTGTGCATTTCATTGTATAGATATTTTATATAAAATTGCATGTCAAAATATTCAGAGGAAGTGTTGAGATGTTAGTAATGTAACTTTAGAAATAAGATGAATTCATGGATAGGTATGTAGAGGAGGGATAGAGTGAAAGATAAGATGGTTGGGCAAGCATACTAAATGATAATGTTAAAATCTGGGTAGTGGATTTTGAGGTGGTCACTAAAAGTTTCTTCCAATTTTGCATGCTCAAGTGTTTATATAATAAAATGTCAAGAAAAGAATGCAGCGTTAAGTATGCATATAATTTATGCACTAGCATTTTAATGTCAGAAATATTCATGACTGAATTAAATTGTATTTAATTTCAAAGCTGTGTTTTCATTTGCACCCACTGTTCATAGTAGTGAAAGCTGTTTCCTGCATGTGTTTTTTTTTACAATTCAATTAACATTGATTTGTCCACTGCTAACGATTATAGTAATGCTAACAATCTAGAATAAATCAGTGTTTGTTCATTATGAGGAAGTTCAATAACTTGCTGCTTTCATTCCTACTTCCTTTCCAATGTGTTCTAATTAAAAGCTATTGATGGTTGTTTCCTGGAAATTTTATTTTTATATTCATATTCAAAATATTGCATTACTGATAGGTATATTTTTCTTAATAAATGTCTGATTTTATTGTTTGTTATTTCTATTTCTGAGTTTAATGACTCTACTTGGGTGTTCAGTGTTTTACTTCAAAAAACTTTTTTCTGAGTCTATTAATTTGACATGCTCTAGTTTTCAAGTTGAAATATTCTAGTCGCAAGCTCCAGAGCAGTGGTCCAGAACGTGGTTAGATTCCTTGAAGGTGTCAGAAGAGTGTACAAAGAAATGTTATCCGCATTTATTTTTATTTTATAAAAGCTTTATTAGTATTTAATAGATAGATTGACCAGGGCACATACTCACTTGGTTTTTGTCAGTCACAAATCTCATACAGTTTTGCATTTTCTGCATTAAGAGTGAAGACTTTGCAATGTGTAAGAGTTAGTGGTTAAGCTCATTGTGTTATATATATTTGACCATTTAAGGGTTAGAAAACTTAGTTTAGATTGATAACTACTAAGAATCTGTAAGAGAACAACAAGAAAATTATGAAATCAATTTATCCTCTGATCACAAAATTAGAAAGCTTCACAGACTTATTAAATAATCTTACCCAAACTGCCTAAAACTTTAGTTGTCAAGAAGCTATTTGAAGTTATATCCATTACCATGAATGATGAACATGGCAGAAAGGAATTTCTCATCTTGTAAAATTCACTAATGATAATGTAAAGCCTTCAATCATCAGTCAGAGATTTTTAAACATGGAGAAATGGAAACCTCTACAGTTTTTAAAAAGGATTTGTAAAATCTCTTGATAATACTTTACAAAATTTTAGTCAAATATTTAGAAATTAGTTTTGAGTGATAGGCAAAAAAAAATGGAAAATAATTGAAGAAAATGTTCTTTCTGATACCAAAAAAAATTGAATTTCTCTGGAAAATAAACACAAGTTGCTAAATAATTTGAACAAATAAGTGCTGTTTTAATATTCATTTCTGTGAAAGTACCTAATTATGTCTCAATTTTTGTTATCTTCTGGATGATACTTTAATTTAAAAAATATGAAGAATCACTTTTATTTGTGTGATTCTTCAAAAAACAAGTAGGGGAGAAAATAGATTTTCAATAAGTTCTTAAATTAATTACTATTTGCCTAAAATGTCTATTTAAACATATCTACTTGTCAGCAATTTCCTTGACAACACTGAAGAGGATGAGAGACTCTCACCCATGAAAGTCATCCTGTCACCTATCAGAGATGTGCTTTGCATGCAATACGCTGTTCTGTGGTTGTGTGCTTCATCAGGAAATGTCCTTATTTTGTGAGATAAACCAAAAGTTGCCTTAAACTAATTTTATAACAATTGCCTAACACTAAAATACTACCAGGCATGAGTTTCAGGTGTTATGGGTTTGACCTTCTGACTAACATATACCACCTAGACCTGAGTAATGGGCACTATAAAATAGGACTTACTGTGTTCAGAATGCAAAGCACTTGAATAATTACATTGTTGTGCTTGAAGTTAAGAAAGGCACTTTTAAAACAGACTAACGTCTTGTCAATATGTAGAACCAAAGATAAGATCCTTTCTAAGCCTGAAAACCAAATCTCAGATTGTCTCCCATACAGTTTGCAAAACCTTTCTATAGAATTGTTCATAATATATAAAATAAATAAATCTGTACTAATTAAATAAAATATACACAAATAACTTGGAGTTTCAGGTATAATCCAAAACTGCTATTATCCTCTTTCCTTTAAGATTGCAGGATGATGTTGAAATCCTAAATAGTCCAATAACAGGCACTGAAATCCATATAACAACTAAAAGCCTTCCAAAGAAAAAAAGCCCAGGACATGATGGATTCCCCATATGAGTTTTAACAACTTATGAGGAAGAGCTTACACCTCTCCTTATTAAGCGATTCCAAGAAACTGGAATAGGACAAAACTCTCCCAGTTTTTGTGAGGCAACCATAACTCTGATACCATAACCCAAAAAAGACACATCAAGAAAAGAAATTCACAGACCAATATCCCTGATGAACATCAATGCAAAAATCCTTAATAAGGTTGTAGTAAACTGCATTCAAAACATCAGGAAGACAATTCATCATGATCAAGTGGGCTTCAATCCAGGAATACAAGGCTGATTCAACATATGCAAATCCATAAATGGAATTCATCACTTAAAAAAATTAAGGACAAAAACATGTGATCATCTCAATTGAAGCAGAAAAGGTCTTCAATAAAATACAGCTCCCATTTATGCTCAAAACTCTAGAGAAGATGGGGGTCACAGAATCTTAACTACGTAAAGGCCATACATGATAAACCCTCAACTAATATAATTCTAAATGGAGAAAAACTGAAAGAATTTCCACTAAACAAGACAAGGGTGTCTGCCCTCACCACTTTTACTCAATATAGCAATTATGATCCTAGCTGGAGCAATTAGGCAAGAGAAGGAAATGATAAGAAAAAAATAGGAAGTCAAACTATCCCTTTTTGCTGACAATATGATCCTATATCTGGAAGATCCAAAAAACTCCACTAGAAAATTGCTTGAGCTTATAAACAGATTTAGCATAGTGGCAGGCTACAAGTTCAATACCCAAAAGTCAATAGCTTTCCTATGTACTAACAATAATAGGGCAGAAGAAGAAATAAGGAAATCAGTTCCATTTGCAATATCCTCAAATAGAGTAAATACCTTGGGAATTAATTTAACAATGGAAATGAAAGACTTCTACAATGAAAATTATCAAACATTGAAGCCAAAAATTAAAGAAGACCTGAGAAGATAGAAAGATATTCCATGCTCTTGGTTAGGCAGAATTAATATAAATAAAATAGCCATTTTGCCAAAAGTGCTTTACAGATTGAATGTAATCCCCATCAAGATACTATTGTCTTTCTTTACAGATACAGGAAAAGCAATTCTCAAATTCTTTTGGAACAACAAGAAATTCAGAATAGCCAAAACATTACTAAGCACGAAAGATGAAAAAGGTGGATTCACAATACCAAATCTCAAACTATATCATAGAGATGTAGTAACAAAAACAGTATGGTGCTGATATCAAAATAGGAATGAAAACCAATGGAATAGAATAGAGGACTCTGAGACAAACCCACAGATCTTTAAGAATCTGATCTTTGTCAAAGGGGTCAAATATAGCATGGAGGAGAGAGAGCCTGTACAATAAATGGTGCTGGATGAACTGAACAAGCATTTGCAGAAAGTTGAAATTAGATTCTTAGTTCTCACTTTGACAAAAATCAAATCAGAATGATGAATTAAACCAGCTACCATATAACTGCGAGAAGAAAAATTAGGACCAACACTCCAGTATTTGGGAAAGCAGGGACTTTATTAAACAAAGAGGTTCTCAACAATATTCCCAACACAAAAGAATTAAAGTAAAATATCAATGACTAGGACACCATTAAACTCAAAAGCTTTTGCTCAGCCAAGGAATTGGTCAAAATTGTCAAGAGATAACCTACAGAATGGGAGATAATCATGGCCTGTGATTCCTCCAACAGGGGACTAATATCAAAACTTTGCAAAGAACTCAGAAAGCTTAATACCAAAACCAAGCAATCCAATTAATAAAGGATCCAGAGAACTAAAGGGAAACTTCTCAATGTAGGAAATCAAGCAAGCCAATGAATACATGAGAAAATGTCCTAACTCACAGTAATCAGAGAAATGCAATTCAAAACTACTTTAAGTTTTCACCTCACTCCAGTCAGACTGACAAAATGAAGAATATGAACAATTACAGATGCTGGAAGGGCTGCAGTGAGATAGGAACACTAGCACACTGTTGGTGGAACTGAAGACTGATATAGCCACTTGAAGGTAAATGGATGGCAATAGAAAAATCATGCTGAGTAAAGTTAGTCAAATCCAGAGACTTAAGGGTTGAATGTTTCCTCTCATTTATGGAGGCTAAATCAAAATCAGTCTTTGGTAAAAAGGTTGTAAAACTCATGTATTAGACCCAGAAAAGACATAGCAACACATAATGTAGGGGAACCATAGATATGTGGAAGGAGGGAAGGTGGGGGAGAGAGACATAAAAAAATCAATATTCTCTT